>CM022885.1:4792867-4850814 GCA_012654025.1 Pachypsylla venusta
TTTTCAATTTTTTTTTTTTTTTTTTTTTTTTTTTTTTTTTTTTTGCATATGCTTTCACTTGGTACAATGACAGATTTGAAACATGGAAGGCTGGTGGTGCAAATATAAGCATAGACAATATAGACATAAATGTAGCAATAACATTTGTATGGTAGTGCATTGTGAAAAACATTAGCTTAGCATAATTATATTCCTTAGTGTGAAAAAAAAAATTGAAACACCTAAAAACTATAGGGGTCAACAAGGGAACAGCGATGTGCAGGATGTGTGGAGAAGAAGAGGAGACGGTTTCGCACATTATATTAGACTGCCCATATATGGCGCTACAACGCTTCAGGACGCTAGGGTTCCCGAGTTGTGAACGCATAGAGATACACTCTAACCCAGTAGAATCGTTGCTGAACTTCATTAGGGGTTCGGTAATTTTAGGGCTGGGTGAGAGATATTAGACGTTGAAAAACTAGTGTGCAATAATACTAACTAGTGGACGTAGCACTTGGAATTCCGGAAGAAAAAGCCGCCACAATTAATAATAATTATAGTGTGAAAATTTCAGACACACTTTGTGGGCCGTAAAGCTCAAGTTGTAAAATTCATCTCTCACTGGTTGGATGTAAGCGACTTCTGAGACGATCCTGACACTCTAAATGGCAAAAAAGAAAAGTAAGAGACTTGACTACCATTGATGCAGTGTTGGTGATTTGTGAGCAGACGGCGAGAAATTTGTATGCAGACAACCTGTCAATTAAAGTTTCAATATGTTATAATAAAATTGTTAGTTCTCTCCTAATTAATAACAGGTAAATATGTTAATTTATTTGAATATCCAAACTTGATTACGAGACAACACATATAGTGCCTTGCGTTAGAAAAAATCCTCAGGTTATTAAAAATTTTGTCTATGAACTAAAAAAAGTTGTTCCATTTCAATATAATTATGGATATCTCTAAAGATAACCAAATGGCCACGCGACAGACACGCGTCTTATAAAAACGAATATTCTCGATGATACTCGAAGTAAGAGGGCAGATGTTCTGAAAATAAAATGTCTTATAACTTATATATTATACCTGATAACAATGATGATACTAGTAGTAATGATAATAAGAAATCTTTATTCTGATTAAAAACACTTTCCAAGTTCTATCTCTTTTGAAATGTACCCTACAAAGATGGTACTATTATTATTATTTGTACTTTGGTCATTACGAAGAGTCACTTTTTGTTTGTTTTAGGGCAGTAGAAATCAAATGTACACACTGTTCGCCGACAAAAAGAAACTTCTCAGTTGTAATTTTTGTGATTCGCAAAAATAAATATTATTGAAATAATAAACCAAAATTCAATAATATAACATTCAATTTGAACAGAGCGCTCATTTACGAGAGTGTACACAGTAGACATGGTATACAATAGATATCCAAGTTGAGGAAGAACTTCAAGAGAATTGGCTCTTGGTCCGAAGTCTGCGAACCCCGTCTGGAGCGTAAATTTTCTGAACGAATTTTCCGAAATGGGAAAGCAGTTCCGGGGCATAAGAAAAACAATGAATCATATTTTCTGGAAAAGCTCCTACCTATGAGATTTTATTAATTTTCCATAGTTTTGGTAAAATTCATTAGAATTCCTCAATATCGGAGACAGAGTTTTTTTTTATCTTTCTAAAACATATCTTTCTATTTTGCAGTTTCTTGTCTTCGGTAAAATAATAATTGTGGGGGTTTGTGCCCAGATGATACAGAATCGATTACACCAAGCGTAGATCATAATCATATACGCTTACATTCATTTGAATCAGTTGCTCGTAGTAACGAGGGCTTATAGTCGTTTCCAAGGAACGATCGCGTTAATTTTACACTTTCGTCTGAAAAATAACAAACTAACTATATAAATATATCTTGGAACGGCTAGTTTGATTACGATAGTCCGGAAGGGATGAAAATATCTAGCAAAATTATTGAATTATTTACAGAAATTTTGTTTGCGAGAGATCAAATCATGAGGCATCAATACTTTCTTGGTATTCGTCGCTCAAGGCGTAATGCGAAAAAAAAAAAAAAAAATGTGGTTTTCAGTGTTGTATAGTATGATCAAACAGTTGTTAGCAGTTTGTATTCAAACGAGTTGGCTTCGCTGGTGCTTCTCTTTAGGTGCTTCTCTAGAGGGACTCTTCAGTCTCATCCTCGCAGTATAAATAAGGTATAAATAAATAAAAAAATATAGTTTGCTACTCTTGAGCGCGTTAACCAAGGGTAATTTAGTGGAATAGCCTGAGTATCACCGTACGCTAGTGACCGAACTGACTAGTAACTAAGAACCCAAAACTGAAGATGTCTTCTGAACGACGATAGGGACTGTAATCCTACAAATTGTAGAAAGAGCAGATGATTAATTTAAGAAAATAAGAAGAAATATTTTTTTTCTTCTTTAAAACCCTGCGTCCCTTTTTCTACAGATATCTTTTTATCTTTTATTCAGATTTTTTTTGGGGGGCATCTAGGCTTTAGGTGCTTCTCTAGTGAGATTGAACACAAGACCAGTTTGTCCTTTAATCTTAATATTAAAAGAACTTCTCCTTCTAAGAGAAAGATTTTTCAATGATCAAACAGTTGTTAGCAGTTTGTATTCAAACGAGTTGGCTTCGCTGGGCTCCTTAAAGATTTGGTATTATTTCTAAGGGCGTATTACAATATTATCTGAGTAGGCATTTGAACATATTTTTTACTTTTCGTAATTTTAGGGGGAGGTATACCATAAACATTTGA
This sequence comes from Pachypsylla venusta, assembly GCA_012654025.1. NCBI lineage: Eukaryota > Metazoa > Arthropoda > Insecta > Hemiptera > Aphalaridae > Pachypsylla > Pachypsylla venusta. The sequence goes on from CM022885.1 coordinate 4,795,634, forward strand.
CATTTGTCCACAATCCCTTGCATTCTGGGCAATAGAAGTCATACGTAAAACCCAGAAACAAATTTTAAAGTTTTGTACCCAGCATTTGTGCATAGTTTGGGATACATTACTGGTCTGTAAGTTGGCCCATCGAACTGGTTGCATGGAAGAGCAGCTGACTTGCTCACTTCTGTGAGGATCCTGCCACTCTAAATCGCAAAAATGAAACTTAACTACCATTGAAACCATTTTGCTAGAAAATTGTATGCAGATGAGTTGTCAATGTGTTTTAATAAAATTGTTTGCTCTGTCCTAAAATTAACAAATGGAAACTGCTAAATATGTTAATCCAATATTTTGAATATCAAAACTTGATTACAAGACATACAAGTTGCTTTTTGGCTGTTATATTAGGACTAAACAAATAATTTGAAGAGAAAATTTCTAATGAATTATAGAAAGTATTAAGAAAACTTCCGTTATGAATAATTTATGTTCGATAAACCGTGGCTTTTCTACTTAATTACAAATGTACTTATTTCTACAGCAGACACTTTTTAGAGCATTGTTCACATTAACTGAATGGACTCTACTGACTGGTCGTTAGGGTAAGAAGGATTTCTAAACTATTCCACTTCGCAGTAATTATTACTTGGCGCATGGCGCCAGAGTGGTTTATGATATTTAATTTAGCATGAACATCAGTGAGCCGTTATGGTTGCACTTCGAGGTGGTATCTATCTATGAAGGAAAAGATTTAAATGAGGCGCATTATGTTTCATATGAGAATTTTAAAGATATTTCATCACACAATGATATCGTGAAGAATATTTTACAATGCGTGCATGCAATATGATTTATCGACTGACTTTGTGTTCGTCACGTCAATACTGAAGCATTTAAAATTCTGGTGACAATCCGGCAATGCTGATGCTACCAATTGTATAGGAATTTAGTGCCTTGTCTAAAGCTACTAAATAATGCCATTTTATCCATTATCCCAGTCGCCATTTGGAAGCGACTACAAGCTTGGATTTGTCGCAAGTCGTTCGTAGTAGCTTAAGCTTGTTGTTCCACAATATTTGGTGAACTCTGAATAAATCTCGTTGAATTTTCAAAAGCTCAGTTATCAATTCAAGCGAGGTTATTGTCACTTATTAGGTACCTTACCCCGGACGTCCTTAGGAAGCGACTACATGGTATCGCTATTTCGATCGACTGATCCAAATGAATTATATAGTTTAATGGTACATCGCCCACTGTAAGCGTCTAGTTGCCTCCAAAAGGATACCCGTATGAAAGCGTTCAAATTTTGACGTGAAGCTATTTTTCAATTTCACGAGAGAAGTATCTACACTTTCAGTCAAGATAACACATTTTGCCGCTTTACAACTAAGACTTACTACTAGTTGCTCATTTCTGTGACGTCAGCCGGATTTTACGATTCTAGTATCGGAAATGGTAAGAAAGGTTGTTTACAGGTATTTTTTTCAAATGGAAGAAATGAGGGTACTCTTTGAGGGATAAGAATATGTGACGTAAAATTGTACATCTGTCCCTAATACATCTGCATGCGTGTAGCCTTGCCTAAAAAGCAGCTGGTCTCACTAAAAAAATAATAGTTTTAAAAAAATCCGAGTTTCACTCTCAAGTCTCAAAGTGGCGCTACTATCGTTTTTTTTATAACAATTTACAGCAAAATAGGCTTCACCATGCTTCCCAATACACATCAATGAGTTTCAATAGTTTTATCCATTCCATCAGATATTCTTCTGACTTGTTTTATATTTGTAACTCCAGTCTGTTTCTAATCGCCGTCTCGATAGTGTTTAACATACATAAGTGACGTGCGTGTGTATTAACCTAAATTTAAATTCTCGTATTTATTTATAAAAATTTTTGTATATTTTTTTTGTGCAATAATTATTTAAATAATATTTATTTGCTTGAATTTTTTTCATAATATTTATTTGTATCAAATAATTTTTCGTATTTTTTTTTCATGTTTATAATTTATACCTAGTTCGTCGTAATCATCTGATATTGATAACATTTGCGATAACATGAGTGCAAATCGCGATTTTGTAAATTTTGAAAAAAGTTTGGTTTTTAAAATAAATTTAATTCAAAATAACGATTTTTTATAATTACTTTTTTTTTTTTGCTTTTGTAAATTAAAAGTATTTCGTTCTCAAACTTACGTACTTACATACTTAGTAGGTAAATAAATGCCTTAATTTTAGTGTACTTACAATCATCCTCTTTACTGTTTTTGTTGTTATAAACTTTTATGTGTTTTTTATACGTTAGTTCAAGTAAATTACCTAATGATTGGATAAATGCTAATAGTTTCAATTAGTTGTTTACATTCTTAATCTGTTTAATTGTAATATTTAGAATGAATGTTGATAAAATGCTGTGGAAATACGCAATAATTCTTATCACTATCTTTTCCGAGGTATGTAAAACTTAAGATAAATAATTTTGCCGGCTTTTTTTTTACACTTCTTGGTTATTTACATTTTATATTAATACCGGTTGAGATAAGTGGTTCTGTATCGTATGCCGGGAAACCGGGCCTTCGGCATATTTACATCCATGCGGATGTTCAAATGATAAGTTGGATAATCATTTCCATTACACAATCACACAATGATCATGTTGGTTTTAACTAGTTTGATTATCTGGAGAGTCAATTTTAGATAAATCTGTTTAGTACTGAATTCCAGATATCGATGTACCCTTTATATTTAATAGCCGAATTAAACATTAATGTAATGTTAAATACTGAAACCGAAAGACATTTAAGTGCTGAGTTGCTGACCAATTTGTTTGGCATTCGAGCATGTTAATAAAGTGTAAAGTTCACATGAAATTTGAAATATAACTTCTATTTTATCGTTAAATAATATTTGAAATTTAGTCGTTTTTTATGATTGCTACTACACTACCGAATAGTTATAATTGTCGCTTTTGATCATCCATTCGTTGAACCAAAATGGTTTGTTCTCTATCATCCTATCAGGGATTGTGTTTCTCCAAACGTCTGTCTATTACGCATTTAATTACTCTTTCAGTGTCTAATTAATGTCATCTTACTAAGATAACTTGTCATCCTTGACGATATAAAAAGTAATGTAATAGAAAATATTGTTATATAAAACACAGTGTCTATTGCACCTACTACATATAATACAAAAATACCAACAACGAATAAAATTAGATGTATGCATTGTGTCAAACTCATTGCATCTCATACTTAATTTGCTGCAAAAGCAAAATTTGTGTGAGATTCTGAAACGCCAATCTTACTAGTAAAATAGAAATTTTGTCAATTTTGAAATGCTTTTTATCATATACACTATACTTTCAATGGAATAAAAACTCTAATAAATTACAGTAGAACGTCGATAGGCCGAACCTTATATGTACTCACAAAGACCACGTGACCCCAAATCAAAAAATTAAGGGGTTTACTAAAAATAAAGATCAAAGACTTTAGTATAGGTACATACATATTAAATTATGCATACCTACTTTACTTATTTCAATTGAATTTTTTCCTAGTTTTTCAATATTTTTGTATGCACACATTTACAGTCCAAACAACGCAACGCCTGATCCCAAACAGTACAAATATCTATTTTCTACTGTAATTACTAACTCAATATCTAGTTTCTACTGTAATTACTAACTCAATATCTAGTTTCTACTGTAATTACTAACTCAATATCTAGTTTCTACTGTATATAGTTTCTATGTCTGGTCCCAAACAGTGCAAATATCTATTTTCTACTGTAATTACTAACTCAATATCTAGTTTCTACGTCTGGTCTCAAACAGTTTAAGTATTTAGTTTCTACTGTAATTACTAACTCGAATATCTAGTTTCTACGTCTGGTCCCAAACAGCTCAAATATCTATTTTCTACTGTAATTACTAACTCATTAACAAACGCAGTAAAAATATTTAATATTTTTGGTCCAGACGACTGACTAGCTTATGAAAGTTATCTGCTGTACCCACCCACCCTTCTTGTTCACAATATAAATTTTCATATAAAATCCCTTGCGAGATATAATTCAAATTTATCTATACAATATGATAATCAGTGCCTTGATAAAGTATTGACTTCGTATGGGACAGTGCTTCCAAAGGCTATTATTACATGCATTAGTGGTTCATAAAGTGGAACTTGTAAATTCTATTTAGTTTACTGAAATCAAATGGTGCTTAGGTATGTGATAAAACAATTTTATCCTTTATAATTCATATGAAAGCCATTCGTTCTTCGGTCATTTTATCTGTCAAGTTGGTTTGATGTAGACTTTACACACAAACGCTTCTTAGATCATTTTTTTTTCAACGATCAAATGGATTTCTATTTGTTGTCTTTTTGTTAATTGATTATCTAACTGCAACTTATAGAGAAATATAAATAGGCGCTGGTAACTCTAACAACTTATTTGCTGCCCATTCAATTGTTTTACCTAGAAAGTTATATTATGACATTATTATCTTCTGGAAAGACTCTAGAAAGTTATATTATGACATTATTATTCTGGAAAGACTCTAGAAAGTTATATTATGACATTATTATTCTGGAAAGACTCTAGAAAGTTATATTATGACATTATTATCTTCTGGAAAGACTCTAGAAAGTTATATTGTGACATTATTATCTGCTGGAAAGACTCTAGTTAGTTATATTATGACATTATTATCTGCTAGAAAGACTCTAGAAAGTTGTATTGTGACATTATTATCTGCTGGAAAGACTCTAAAAAGTTATATTATGACATTACTATCTGCTGGAAAGACTCTAGTTAGTTATATTATGACATTATTATCTGCTGGAAAGACTCTAGAAAGTTATATTGTGACATTATTATCTGCTGGAAAGAATGCTTTCAATTTTCTCGATTAGGACGTAAGAAGTTAGTTTTGGTAGCGGCTCTATCTCCACCCTTAAAGAAAAATCTCTCACAGAAGACATTTCGTTTAATTATATTTTGGAAGCCACTGTTGTAGTTTAACATAAATGTTTTGCTTTCGAATTTTAAAGTTCGCGTATGTTTATTTTAAACATTGTGTCTGGGACATTATCTAGTGTCTCGTGCGTTTTATGGGGGTAGGGATTACGGGGTGTTCTTACTATTGTGCTCCAATATCAGAGATAAAAATAAAGTTCAAAAATCATAATTAGAAATGGGTCAACCAGAATTCGGGGACTAATTATATAAAAAGTTGGTACATCAAAAAATTATCATTTACATTTGTTTGGTAAAGACCGAAAATGAACATTTTGAATTTTAAAGGGCACTACTTGTAGTTAGTCTTTGTAGGTAAAGATATATGTAAACTGAAGCATACATAAAGATACAAAATAAAACAAAAGATACCTTCTTTCTTTTCTTTTAACAAAAGAAGAACACTCGACGTGTGCATTTACTTGAAAAATTGTTTTTGTTTTTGAATGTAGTAGAAGATGTCATAAAATTTGGGACCATAGCGAAAAGTGGCATTTGAAATTCTTCTTCTTTTATAATGAAAATGAGAGATTAAAAAGCAATTCAGAAGAGAAGAAACAAAAGCAAAAGAAAAAGGAATCAGATATACCTAGGAATGGCCTTTTTATTATACGACCTATTTCATGCTTCTTCTAAAATCAACTTTTGTAATCATACCCATTTTATTTCAAGTTTTTGGAAAAGACGTACTAATTTTAGTTCAAGTATTTGGAAAAGACGTACTAATTTTAGTTCAAGTATTTGGAAAAGACGTACTAATTTTAGTTCAAGTATTTGGAAAAGACGTACATTTTTCGAATCCATGTGTGATTTCTCAATACCATACTTGAGATCTTAAATGTAACTTGAGGGTGACATCCTCACGGGTTGATGTTGTAAAATAACCCGGAAGAAAATCTGGAATAATATTATGTTTTGTAACTTATATCCTTATGTTACTGGCGTAATTATAATATAGTAATTGACATGGTTCTTGAAGCCCATGTCAATTATTAGCCTCCAAGAATGTCGACAGTTTAAAGGGTCAACAACTAATTTAGTGTTACAATTTTATTGATGACGGTGTTTAAATTCAACTGAAAGTAGATGATGCACGGTACAGTTCTGACAGTTTTCCATTTTATTTTAGCTAAGATTATATCTAGTGCATTACACATCATGTCAAAATGCTTCTCTAATACTCTTAAAGTCATAAAACCTTTTTTTATATATAAAAAAAGAGATATTTTTCCTACTTTTAAAAATGCCGAATTGTCTAGTGCAAATATAAAATAATCTTTGAACCTTAATACTAAAAGGTGAATTGAACATAAGTTGGTTGTTGTTCTTATCGGAATTCTTAGAAATATTAATACTTATTGCACCTCTTAGACATTATGTCCCTGATTTTATAAAAAAAAAATGGGCACAAATATTAATACTTATTACGCCTCTTAGACATTGTGTCCCTGGTTTTATAAAAATGGGTTTGGCAGACAAGTTGTCTACTTAAAGAAATAAAACAAAGAAATAAGGAAAAAGATTAACATTTGCACACGTACCTGCCTTTACCTCTTTTTTTGTAAAAGTATCTTGGACTTCGAAACTAGATCATTGTCTTATTGTTTTGCTAAGAACATTTTCTTTATTTTTTGTTTGAAGATTTAAAATATATAAAAATTTAGAACATTCACTTCGCAGTTTCATATTTATTGATGGGTTTCTTTGAAATGGTTAATTCCACTCTTCGGATAGGTTTTAATGTTCATGAAGTCAGTCTTCAATTTTTGGAGGAATTGACATGGACCTCCAGAACAATGTTAATAACTACAATGCAATTAAATGAGTACAAGGAAATCAGTTACAAAACGTTTTTTTTTTTTTTTTTNTTTTTTTTTTTTTTTTTTTTTTTTTTTTTTTTTTTTTTTTTTTGCGCGCTAGGAAAGGCAATTTGAGTGTATGTGTCTCCTTCCTTAGCTTCTCAGCATTTCATTTTTGAAATATCTTTTCATTGATGAGATATTTTATAAATATTTAAGTTATCGAAGAATATTCAAACATTTAGTGGTCAAAATCTCAGTCAATTTGGTTGATATTAAAAGATATATAATACCATATCTAGGTACATGCTCATACGTACCCGAATATCGTAGAAGCTATCATTATCTCCAGACAATCCCGATACATTTCACACACTTATATTCTCAGACTCCTAAAATTAATAGAAATTCTTTGACAAATTGGAAGCCTAACAAAAAAAAGATCAACAGGTATACTTAGATACCTAGCAATGATGTTTAGATGTTCATGCATATTGAACTGTTTTATTATTATTGTGATTTGAAATTTTATCTTTGTTTTGTTTTCTTGTACGAGGGTGCCCTTATCAAAAAAATAACATCTAGTCTATAATTTTCTTTTAATAAATTAATACTCAGATAACAATAAAAAAATCTTAGGATTAATAAAAAAATACAGGGTGAACCAGAGTGATGTTCCATTTTTATTCATTCGCGATAAAATTTCTTATTTTTATTACCTAATGTTTATTTGGGGCAAATCATTCAAATTTTTGAATAAGATCAAAAAATATCAAAAAAGGACAAAACTCTCAGGTTTCCCCAAGGAGAAATATGTAACAAATCTATTGGTTACAGATTACCCTTCTCCTAAGGAAGAGCACATTGAGACAATCGAACAAATGTCTTAGTATTTTATTTACTAACATTTGTCCGACAATATCTAGTGGATTCTCTGGTTTGGAAAAATGATGAAAACACAAGTTGATATGAGGTCTCTGAAAAGCTTTTCCATCAAAACAATTCCTTGACTAAAATTGTGAACGGAAGGTTTAGTAGTACAGTTTGAGTAGGGGCTTGTTTAGTTGTGTTTTTATACATTTTGATATTATTTTGGGTTGTTTGAAAGATACAGGTTTTGTAAATATCTTGACTTCACGGGATAGAATTTACCTGGATAATGGTTTGAAACCCTCGTATTAAATATCCACCCTGTTTTCTGTCTAGATAGGAGTCACTTCGTAACTAATAATTTGGTGTTTTTTGGACATCGTATAAAGCATTTCTATTTTTATTAATAGCTATTATTATGATTATTGATTGGTATTTATGTGGTAGTCTTTCAAATATATCTTTGTTCTTATTATTTTGAAAAACCTTTTCTGCGCCTTCTCATTTCAGTGATTGAATTACCTCAGTTCAAGCCTTAGGCTCCAAATTTAAACGTTCTTTTTAGTTTTAAACAAAAGATTTATAGAGATGCATGTTGAAGAGCGTTAGAAGACGCGTGTAGCTACTCGACTTTGCAACTTTTAATATTATAATTACGATTAAGTAAATACAAATTGCGTGTAACTTTTTTTTGGGAAGTTAATTCATTTTTATTTAGTTTAACTCTATAATTTAATGCGATTTCTATTAAATCTAATACTTTTGCTAATTTTACTCTTAGTAAAACAGAAATCTAATTGATTTGAATGACTCAGTGGCACGCGGGTTTCTCAATAGATTTGATTGTCTAGACAAATCGATCAATTTACCCAATTCATTAATTTTTTGATTCATTTTTATTGAAGATTACTTTTATTCATTCCAAATATATAATCTACTGCTTTTGATTAATCCCTCACTGGTATTCTATAAGTGATACAAATTTTCTTTTCGTTTTTTTTTAGATTCAAACATGAATCTAAAAAATAGAATTGTTGATTTTAAGATAAACACCGCTACAACAATATCCAAAGTATTTACGGAGTGTTTTTTCTTCGTCAGCCGAAATAAAGACCAAATATCTTATTGATGTAGTAGATACATTGGTGGTTATCTATCTTCTTTACTGGTAAAACCTCCTACTGCCATTGAAAATTTGATTTTTTATTTCTTTCTCTAGGTCTGACTATAAAGAAATAAATGTTGAATGTTGAACCATAATGATAATAATAAGAAAATGATTGTTATTGGTTGGTAGGAAATATATTTTACATGGACAAGAATATCTGATATACATTGGTCATTATCGTCAGCATACTATTCAGGGTGTTTCAATAGTCAAATAAACAAACAAACTTGGAGAAAAAAAAATCAATTTGGTTGAATCAAGAGCTAGAGATACTTCTTATGTTTTTCTTTGAGAAACAATCCTAACTTTGCTAACAGAACAATATAGGTAGAACAATTGTGAGATTATTATCTGTGTATGACATTACTACAAGGTCCTTCAATATATTCTTACATTTACTTCCCATACATAGGTTACACGGTAAATTCAATAACTCATAAGGTACAGAAGAGACTAGGGCCATTTCATAATAAATCACCACAGTACCTGAACTAATGCCTCTTCATCTTCATGTTACGCTTCAATATATGATCTTAGAATTTAGATTTCTTCATGAAACTCTATCTTCAATTCGAAATAAATATTTCATGTCAAAATAATTTCTTTTTTTTTTTATGAATGCTTTTTAGTTGAAAATTATTATTATTATCTGTATGAAAAGAAAAACATTTCTGTGGAAGTGGCGGATCTATGTGGAATAGCTTTATTGTTATACGAGTAGTCCTTATGATGGAGATTATTACAATAGTAAAAACTAAACACAATTTAGTAGAATAAAAATTCTATGTGACTTTTCTTCAACTAGCTCTTCTTGTGTGTCTTGAGTATGTATTCAAACTAAACTTTATTACTAAATTTGTAGTTTTCTCGATCGTTTCTATTTTGTTCTTTTCTCTTATTACTTTTTTATGGACTTTAAATATTTCAAACCAAAATTAACAGCTTGTTTATGTTTTTGTTTTTTTATATAGAAATACCATTTCAAAATTTTGCAATGCCATTCAATGAAAATTGGGTTCAATTTTGAGTCGAAATGAAAATTCCAATGATTTTGTTGCTAGCTTTAATTTCCATTTCTATATTTTTCTTCTTTTTCTGTTAAACTCGTAGGTAGTATTGTGAGACCAAACATTTTTCACTTCTATGCGGAAAAATAACACAAACTTAGTTGCAAACTTTTTTTTTCAAACGAAAGTAAAGTTTATTCTGCATTTTCATTACTTCCAAAGTATAAATAATAATAACAACTCCAACAATAACAACTCTATACCTATTTCACAGACTGTTAAATAAAACGTTTTGTTTCGAAGTTTAGAACTTTTTTTTACTTAGATGAAAACAGATACTAAATTTTCTTGAGACCTGATGTTGCCTTTACAGTTGGATGACGCATAAAAGTGAATCATAAACATTTGTTAGATATTTCCAAAGCAACTTGGGGCTGAATCTTAATTTGGTTTTCACTAGTTTGTCAAAGAATACTGTTTCTAATACGATTAATAAGTTGTTTTCAATGTATTTAACTGTTGTATAGGAATAATATTAAACATTTTTAACTTTCCTTTATTTAAATTTAATTATTACTGCTGGTAAATCATAAATTTAATATGAATTGTCTTGTGTACTGTTGGTACACGGCTCACACTTATGTTTAACTGTATATTATTAAAATTACCATTCTTTTATTTTAGCATGTACATCATATTAACATTAATTCTCATCAGCAAACTGGTTTATTTGAGCTAGTTCACACATTTTTTTTTTTTTGGTATCTTAAATAAATTATTACATTAAATTTTTTATGAAGAACATTTCACTTGGTCCTTACTAAAATGAGCGGCGCTTAGTTTACTTACATTTTATTTGTTTTCATTTTATTATAAAATTTAATGGACCACTAAAATTGCGACGTCAAATTTCCTCTAAACAAAATCGAAATTTCAAGAATGTTTTTACACGCAGAATTTTTCATGAAGCAAGAAATATTTGTGAATTTATCAATTGAAACTTTAAAAAGTTTTAACAGAACTTGTTTGTACCTATTGATTATATCTTATGGTTATGAAATCTTGTTCATTGCCCTGACGAAGTAGATTGCAAGTTATATCTTCAGAACATACACAATCCTGCTAAACCATGTCTGGTGGATATGTGAAATTTTCTCAAATTGGTTTGATTTTAAAATTGAATGAATTTGAAGATTGTTTTGAACTTGTGACACTCTTTTTAAGTTTATTAAATAGATATTATAGAGACATGTTTGTGAAACTTTACTACATATAATATTTGTAGTAGCGACCGATACTTGAACTAGGATTCTTGAACATTATTTTTCTTAGGAAATTATACCGTCTCTTCTTAGTTTCTCATAAAATAACTTAAATTTTAGAACAATTAATTTAATATGATCTACATTATAAACCAATCTGAGAGAATTATATCTGAGAATTTACACAACATAAGTCAAGAATAATCTCTTCTAACAGTCAGTCCTTTTATAAAAGATATAAAGAATACAAAAAAAGATATTTTTTTTTTTTTTTAATTACTACTTTAAAGACATCAGAAACAGAAATGTATCTACCACTGAGTTGCCTAATTGTAATTTCGAAATAAATAATAATTATTGGTTTTCAATATTATTATTATTTTATATATAAAAAAAGAAGAATTTTGTTATTCTTTTGTTCTATTTTTTTTTATTAATTGTAACTTATTGTTAATTATAATTGATACCTGCCAAATCTATATATCTGTTATTATATTCCTTTTGATAGATGTTCTTTGAAGGCCTCTATGAGGAGTGATTTATATTTTCATTTCATCTCCAGAGGCTTCAAAGGATTTTATTTCTTCAAAAGTCAGAATTTTTTGTCGTTCTGTCTGAAATATTTTTCTAGATTATTTTTGGCTAATGCTCTCAATAGCGATTACATTCAAGGGATTGTACCAAACATTGTTTTGAAGATTTTAACTCCGACTAATCTTTGGCCATAGAGTAGATATGGTGTGTGCGACAAGAAATTTCTCTCTTGTTAAGTTTTAAGTTCTGGTATTGATTTGTCTATAAACTCATGTCCCGCCTGTACAAATACGCACTACGCGTCAATAACAAATTATAATTAACACTAACATGTTGCAAATCACTTCTGTTAATTGAAAACATATTAAAAACCAATCACCACAAAAATATAAATTTGAGATTTTTTTTAAAATTTTGTATATTTCTCTTCAAGGAGTTGAATGCACTTTCTAGTTTTCAATTATTTTTGATAAATTCATTTACGTAGCTCTCCAAGTAAGAATTTAGTTTAGTTTATAATATACAACTTATATTAGTGTTTGATTTGCAACTGCAAGTCTTGTATGAAGTTTATTTGAAGCGTTTCCAAGTTTAGGTTCGTAGGATCGAGGTTCAACACCTGTTGACATTGTTGTATAATGAGATAGTGATAAAGCGAAAACATATAAACCACACGAACCTATCTCACCTTTGTATTATTTGGCAAACCTCACTTTTACTAGTAGGTTGGTTATTCCCCAAGTTAGGCATAACAATTATTTTAATTAATGTTTTTATCATTCTCTCATGATTATGAGCAGAGGACATTAAATATATATTTTTTTCTTGGCACAACAGATGATTGAAGTGAATACTATTGAAAAAGATCACCTCTTCTACCTTGAGAAATCCTTTTCAATAAATTTATCTTAGTCGACTCTCTGTTGTAGATTCCCATATTGTAATGTTTATATTTAGCAAAGTTACGTCAATATTTTTTTGCTAGGTAATCACTTATCAATGATTCCCAAACATAAGTATGACTCAACGCTAAATTAAAAGCTAATTATTGTCTTTTTTAACATAATATGTCAGACAATTGGAATGTTAATAATATGGAATCCATCGGATATGAGTTTGATTCCCGCTGAATTTGGAATTAGATATTTTTAAATAGAATTTCTTTGGGCAAAAGAATTAACGCGAAATGAATACAAATCGGACATCATTGAAAGCCTTTTTTGCAGAGAATCTTCACACAGTTGTTGTAGTTGAACAGAGTTTATAAAATCTGTTCGTCCTGAAACAACAGTCTCATTTTAGGAAACACTTAATAATAGAAACAACAGTGATGAATGCAAAACATCTTCTACAATAAATTAATAATAAATTACACCTTAGAGGTATACAATAAAAAATAAGGATGTATTGCATTTTTCTGCTTATAACAATTTTATTTTACTCATCATTCCTATTTTGGAAGTGACATAGTTTAAAATTGTCTTATGGTTTCTATGCTTGTAATGCATATGTCATGGAGGGTATACAAATGAAGCTATCAAATTTCAATCAAGAATCTCACAAACATAGTGGACTTGAAATATTTACTAAAATTGTAATGTAATGCAAAATTATATTTGTAATACTCTATAAACTCAGTGTGATCATTGTGTGTAAAAATTCTTTATATATAGCTATTCCTACTGTTTTCAAGCAGTTTCCATTTACCGTTGTTTTCAAAAAATTTCGAAAGCTCGTGCCTGAATATTTGACTAATATAATGTTCTTTCTTTTTGTTTCAGATATTGTGTTCGGGAGTGTTCGAATTACGACTAAAATCTTTTTTAAATGACTTAGGTAAAGATAATTTAGGTCAGTGTTGTAGTGGGGAAAGGACTGGGCCCTGTAAAACCCCATGCAGAACTAGTTTTCGTGTGTGTTTAAAACATTATCAAGTTCAAATTGACACGACGTCAGGATGTACGTTTGGAGATGTTGTGACACCTGTTTTAGGCGATAACAATGTAGATTTGGTTGACAAAGTACCGGAAGGATTTACAAATCCTATTCGATTTCCTTTTGACTTTACTTGGCCGGTAAGTTATTTGCACTTTTTATGTTTTTTTTGTTCTTCTTCTTCTCCTTCATCTACAATTAAAACGCATGAAAGATAAAGTATAAAAATAATGGAATACTTTAATCTTTCAACGTTTGATTTGCATTTGAATAATACTTTACTTGACCAAGTATTATAATTAGTTGACTTTCTTTTTTTGCATAATTTGCTTCTTTTTGCATGAATTTCAAGTTGACAAATTTGTTAATTTGCATATTACAACCTAAGTTTTGTCTTTAATAAAACGAGACAACGAGTGACAGAATGAGAAAACTTCTTCGTACCTTAATTGAAGCTAATTTATGAACTTAATTTATCTTCAATCATAATAATTTTTGCTCTTAGTAGGTAGTTGACAGTGTTTGATTTTTTTTTTACTCATTTATGTTATCTACCTGATAGTCTTTCACAAGACATGCAAGAAGAATCGTATTACTGCGGATTTTACTCATATAATTGGTCAGCATGCATTTTAACAGTCAAAGATATCCAAATGTTTTTTTTTTTTTTTTTTTTTTCTCCCTTTACCTCCAACGTCACTCGATTATTTTTCTTTCCAAACGTTATGCTGTTCCTTCTCGATTCGTTAATTTAGCTATTTATTCCTCAAAATATTCTTTTTCTTTGTTTTCCTCTCTCACATTATTCCTTTTCCCTTTAAATATTGTTTTTCTTACTTTCCAAACGTTATGCTGTTCCTTCTCGATTCGTTACTTTAGCTATTTATTCCTCAAAATATTCTTTTTCTTTGTTTTCCTCCCTCACATTATTCCTTCTCCCTTCAAATATTGTTTTTGTTACTTTACATTTTTCTTTCCACTATCTTGCCAAATGTTAAAATCTTTTTTCTTTCTTTTGGTTGATTTCTTCAGGTTTCTTTATTCTCTTAATCATACTAAGATTCTACGTTGAACAGCTGCTCACTGTTAAAGGTAGAATCATTTTGTATTGAATTCTGTTTTTCTCTCTTCAATATGCGTACTTTTTATTTATATATAAAATTCATATATACAAGGTAGTTCATATCGTTAGGCCCCTAAGGCGGTAAACTTGTATTCCATGTAGAAGAAATATATGTTCTCTAGGGAAAAGTTGGAAACTTTACCAACAATCAGAAGTAGCGACTTGATCACGAAGTACTGATGGAAAATGTAAAAATAAAATAAAAACAGTAGAATGATAAAAATTGAAGTACTTATGGAAAATGTAAAAATAAAATAAAAACAAGAAAATGATAAAAATTGATCTTGGTTTTCCCCAAGTTAAGCATTGGTTTTTTTTAATTCTTACTCTTATTTCTTAATTCCGTGATGTCTTACGTTTGTATTATTTTCCGAAATTAAGTTCATAAGAATATAGGTTTGTTTCAACTTGTGCTTCTAATTATGTTCTACCATCCTTAATTCTTGTGAATGACTGACTGACTGCCATACAGACGTACTGATGTTGTAATAGCGTATATTCTTAAATATTTAAATTATTTTTGACCTTGTATATCTGATTTTTCTTTGTCCAAGGATCACCCCGTATCTTGGTTGGATTTGAAGATTATAAAGATCACTTTATTTCTCCTTCTCCTCAGCTGTCTCTCTGGCGTGAGAATCGATCTTTTATACAAAGGAAGAGATATCTTATAGATTTGTTTCTTTTTTCTGTATGAACTGTGGTTCGTATGGTACTCTTATTTTGTTTTGCAAAGATGTATGCTACGATCTTTTCATTAAAAAAAATAATCTTTATACCTTCTTGGGGTTCATAGATTTTTTTCTCCCCGTATCTAAAGCTCTGTGACGAAGTTATTTTTGAAAGGTGTTCTTAAGTCAAAATAAGGGATTTCTTTTGAAAAATGTAATGAATCATAATCATAACGAATCAAATCCAAATGAACAGGGCAACATACTCGCAAGCATAACAGCAAAAATACAATCAATATCCTTCGATACAAGAACTAAAATTAGAATGGTCCGAAATAGCCACCAGAAATCAATGGTTAACTTGCTTTACGTGTACTCGTACAGTGCAAAAAGCTAACCATAGACAAATCGAGATAAATGATTTTGGCATTCTTAAAATAAAAATATCAAAAATGATAAAGGATTTATATCAGATTGGTAAAATTTGTGGATGCGACAAACAAAGGCGTGAAGTCAAAATATTTGAAATATTTCCTAATCACTTCACGAAAATTAAAATACCGTGGTCACATTATGTCAAAACAAATGCTCATATTCGTGTCATTTGATTTATAGTTTTGCGAATAACAATGTCTTTGACATGAGACTTTTAATTTAAGTGTATGCAATATTTAAGGGGAAGTCTACAGGTATAAAAAAATTCATATTTTTCCAACTAAGGAGAGGTTCTCATCTCTTCTTGGAGGTCAGTTTGATTTGTTTGAATCAAAATTACATTTATAATTTCAAAACAATTAATTTATCAAATTAGATGTTTTGTAATTAGATTTGAGATCTATCTATTGTTTACTTTAATATCAAGCTGTATGCACGCAGCGAGTGCAATTTCAATCTACTCTTATTGATCATGAAATTTGATATTTAATTTCTATCTAAAAAGGAGAGTCTTCTTCCAATCAGGAAGTATTGGTTCTGAAAGGAAATTGAAAAGGGAGCTGGACGGTTAGACTATGAAAACTGATCCTATATATTCAAGATTTAAAATCAACAATGAACAAGTAGATCCTTACACCGGCAATATTGTCGGTAACTTAGCTTATAGCTTCGTTAACATCTCAGTTGATAATAAAATTGACGGTAAAAAAATCTATTGAACTATCTAAAAACTTCAATAATAAACTATTTAGTGTCACTCAATAATTTTATTCTTTCAAGATTATTTTTTCATGGCATTTGAGTCAAAACGATGAAAAGTTTATATTTTTATTTATAGCTTTAGATAAATTTCAATATGATGTTGGCTAAGAAATAGAGGAAAAAGTTTAAGCCTAAAACAATATAACAAAAAAAATACAACAAAGAAAAGTTTGCGTTGAAAAATGCACAAGGCAAAAAAGAAAGAAGAAAAGGAAAAAAATAACAACAGACAATGTATCTACTTTCATAGCAAACAAAACAATAGAAGGGGTGTAAAGAGTATACACAGTTTTAGCAATTTAAAGTGAAAATTTTTGAAGAAATAATATTTTATAAGATAAACATTAGAGGCACAATTAATAAAATGTATTATGTATTAGTAGGTTAATGAATTAAAAATTATTCATAAATTTACTCTCCTTAATATTAAATTAAAAAATACTAACGGAACATTGTAACAATTAGTAAACTAGTCAGTCTATAATTCTCACGCTTTGTATTGTTCAAATATCATTCATTATTCATATACTTAGAATGAACAAGTGAAGAAGTTACCTACGAGACTAGTCGTTGTTGTTAACGTGCTCCTTGGCATTGTGCTTTAATGTTTCCTCCAATTTATAAATGTTTTTGGTAGTTCATTCAAAAATGTTTCGTTGGAATTATAGATGGAAGGGACGACTTTGATAAAGAACTAGCAACCAAATAGAATAAATCATATATATAACCGTAATTGTCATGTCTATGTCTAGTGGTCAAACGCGGTCAATCTATGCTTGGTTGTAAATCTTCCATGAATCCAATGATTAAAATTTTCGAGAAAATGATTTTATCAGTCCTTTGCGAGTGCTCTTTTCTAGATTTTTCAAAGTCATCTATTTGTCCAGTAGCGCACACCCCTTATATCTTAAAGTTCATAAATAACTATCACAATTTCAGTTGTTTTACATGTTGACAATTGTTGCTTGGTTTTGTATGAGGTATGCTTCTGATCAATTCTTCTGTTTTTATTTCTATTATTTAATTACTCAAAATTTTGAGATGGTTCCAAATTCCTTGTGACTCTCCAAAATATATTTTTCTCACCGGAAGAAGACAGGTAGCCGGTCACAAACATGAACCATGTGTTCTTACTTCATTATTCTCTCAATTCCCAAGGGTCCTGCAATCTTGCTGTTTCTAAAGATCCTTTCATTCATCATTAGGTATCTGGTATCGACTAACAAAGAGTACCTATAATGTTATTCGTTATACTTCTTTTAATCTATCTATACCTGGATGTATTTTCATTTGAAAATTCTCTGAATATTTATTTTTACTATGGATTTATTCCAAATTTTCACATTACAATATTGTTCAGCAATATCTAATTAGTCTTTTATGTAACCTGTATCTTGAAATATTTCTAATCGTTTGAAAATTCTTTATTAAACTTACTTCTTTTTTTAAACAAAAAAAAAAAGTGTCAATTACAAGGCGCCATCCAAATAGCAGGGGGTTGAAAATACCCTCTTCCTAAAAATATTTTAGGGAGAAAAAATTAAGTTAAAATAGTAATTTAGAGCTTAATGGGGGTTTAATGTGTTTTTCTTTTAATAAATAATGTCACCTAAGGCTACTTTATACCTTCTTAATTTTACATCTCTAGGTACCAATAAAATTCATTCAATTACGGACACAGCAGAAAATATCATTTTACAAAATAAATGAAATAATTCTAATAGGCTCTCGGTGTTGAATTCCTTCCTCTCTTTACCTTGTCTGGCGGAGTTTTTAGTCGGATTTATCTTGTTGCTTGACTACTGCCACATTCAACTCCTGTACTGAAATACTCGTACTCGTGAGTTATTGATAATTTCATCCCCCTGTGCCAGACGACAAAGTTTGGACGGTTTTCCGTTCACTTTATTTGAAGTTATTTTTGTATAACGTCTAGCCTGATGTCTAAATAATTTCACAACGTTTCATTAGTTTTGTCTGTGAGATGTAATTTAAAAGCATACCATAAATTTTTTTATTTGTAAGAGTGTTTTTTTCTTCTTTTTTAGCACAAAATAAACGTAATAGATAATAATTGACAGAGAGGTAACACCTAACGCCCAATATTTTTTTTCCACTTGTTTCTTCAACTACAGCAACTATGCGTTGATATCAAAATTTCAGCATTTTATCTTTTTGGCTTTATTTTCAATTTTTTTATCCGTTTCATCTCTCATCGACTAAAATTTAAAACATAAAAACAAGGGTAATAAATCTTCTTTTGTTTTGTTTTTTTGCTTAATTATCTTCGTTTCATCCTTGTTGTATTTGCGAAATTGTACTCCAAGTTAGTTTCTTAAAATGTTCTCTGGATTCTTTCTTCTTTTTATCTGACTGCTATGGAATTGAAGAGAATTGTGTGTTCGATTCTTTCGTTCCATAAAAAACTTTTAATTAATTATCACTCGGATAGGTGCAATACGGTCTATTGTATAATACTAAATGGTTCTATCTCTTTTGCCTTTTGGTGAGGTTATTTTCGGAGACTAATTTATGATATTTTTAACAGCGTTACTACTTTTGGCGATTTATACTGCTGTATTTATTTTATCTACATTAAAGAGATATATACGATATTTAGGCGATTTTCTTGAAACTTTAGTCACATCCTTCAATATTCATTTAATAAAAGCAGTTTTTTTTTTTTTNTTTTTTTTTTTTTTTTTTTTTTTTTTTTTTTTTTTTTGAAAAAGGTCAACATTGAATGAAATTGAATTGATTCTCCCTTCTTAAAAAGATAAATAAATTTACCTTTTTTCTATAAAAAAAATATCTATACATGACTTTTATGCTTTCCTTGATAGAATGGTGCAACAATAAAAACTACCTTTATCCTTTATATTGTTAAATGCATGAAACACTTTTTATCAAAGCTAAAAACAACAAATAAAAAATCTATTCACTGTTTGGAGATAGCTACTGTGAAAACAAAGGTGTCATGAAAATTGATAGGAAATGTTCTAAAGAAATAATTGTTATTTTAGTTACGGTAGCTATTCTTCAGAGTACCTTATTAGAACAACTGTAATGTTTGCCCTTTTATTTGTTAAGGTCATTCCTTAACGTAATTTAAAAGCGTGATTTTTATAATTGAAGCATGTATCTGTTTTATTGTTGTCCGAAAGAACAATTTGAATATGTTATTCACTTGTACAGTGAACAGTCAGTCCATTTACAACGTTATTTGTAGCCACTGAAAATAGTCAATAGAGAAAAAGTGATCAAATATAATATGTTGGTGGATATAAAGGGTTGTTGCTCTTATTTTCAAACTACCGGTGTCAAGAGACTCTTCAGTCCTATTCGAGTAGTATAAATAAAGACGAATGAATATTTGTATTATGAGTTACTGTTTGTATTAGTTACTTCAGTTACTAAAAATGAGTTCTTATTTGTAGTAATAAAATGAATTACAGTTTATATTGATATTCTAGAGTTGTTTTCAGTATCTCAAGTTTCATCAATTTGTCTCATAAAAGTTCATAAATCACACGAATTTTACGCCTTCATAATATTAAAACTTTTTATTCTGCTTCTTATTTACTTGAACGAGTTGAACTCAATGGCAATGGCCATGTCGTTCTCTCACCATTAAAAAAGAATGAACACTTGGTTGTACCTGAACATGATTAGTTGATTACTATCACACAAGCATACTATCTTATCAGATGCTTGACAAAAACAACATCATTTTTCATATTTTTTTTTTAAAAAAAAGAAGAAGAAAAAAACTGTGATTCTCAGGATTTTTATTATAGTTTCAATGGGTCAAACTGTATGAAAAATATGTGAGAATTATGACAAGTCTACTTGTTGATGACATCCGGAGTATATCTTAAGATATTGTTATGTTTCTTGTCCGTTAATTCAATTTACGAGTATCTTCAATTGTTTATGATTGTTCTGGCGCCCCGGATTATTTCCTTTTTTATTAATCAGATATATTTTATTGAATTAAAAGAAATATGATATTTTAATCTGTTTCACCTAAAATACTTTACATAATTTCGTTGAAATTGTGTGTTGCTTAAAACGTTTTTGTATCGTTCCCAACATCTTTCTCTCGCGTTCTTCTTTTAATTTAAAATGAATATATCATTTTGTATTGCTTTTCATGACAAATTTATATGTTGTCCAATATCATTTTCATTCTAACATCAAAGAATTTGTATTAAAGATTTGTTGATTGATCGCTATGACAGTCACACACACGCATTTCTAGAAAAAGGGTTATTAATTTTTTAAAGAATGCTTTCCTTTTTTGTTTTGAAAGAAACAATTTTTCAGTAGCTGAACATTCTTTTATGGTTGTTCATAAATATTACTAAAGGCTAGCTTATCTATTTTAACAATAATTTTGAAGAACTCAGCAGCAGCAGTCACATCTCTTATATTGTTATAAATGTTTTGAGACACATCTGTCTATTTGTAAAAAATAATGAAATATCAATATGACAAAAACAGTAGGACTTTTGTTTGAAAATAAATCATCCAAAATTAAGTAGTCAAAAATTCTTTTATTCTCTCTTCCTTTGTTCTGATTATTCCTTTGACTAATAAGAAGTCTGATCTTACATTAATCATAACATGTATGATGTTTTCTTCAAAATACAAATTAGACATGCCCTTTCATCACAATTTCATTAGGTTGTGACACCCATGACTCATTCTCATGGACCACACGAAATAATCTTGTTAGTGTGTTTGTTATCAGTTGCCAAAATTTTAAGTTCGAATAAATTTGGTGCACTTAAGAGTTAATATTTAAATTTTGATAACATTTCCCAAATTTTGCAATGGAATGAAAATTTTAATTATGTTGATCATTAAAACATTCCTTTCATTTGTCAATATCTTTATGCATATTTTGTTTTTCGCCTATTGTTTCACTCTGTACAATTATTTTTCCTTTAGATTTTTCCTTCGTACACCGGCACAAAATTATTTTTTCAGTTGCCTGCTACCTCTGATCATCTTTTTTATTTACGATGTTATGATAACACGTTGTGTCGTATATCAAGTTAACAAAAAAACCACCCAAATATTTAAGACATAAAGATTTTATCTGTGTTTTTTTTTTTTATATTTCTAAATATTTAATTCCCAGAGACATTGTTATATCACTATCTATCTTTCCCATATTCAAATTCTTTGTCTTCTTATTTCCTATGACCTTTTATTTTACTGTGCGTTATTTTTGAGTCTTAGTCCATGTTTAACTTGCTCATAACTTTTTTTGCAGGTCTTCTGTTTTGTTTCTTTTTGTATGAACCATCACGGCTTTGATCTTAGTTTCTATGACAGGGTGACTCAATTGTGTTTTTACTAAACTGGTCCCGAGTCTCAATATTTTTTTTTACAATGATCTTATGTATCAGAGACAGAAATCCTTTGGTAATTGAGAATCATTGTTTCCTGCGATGAAAAGAAATATTAATAGCCGCGAGTACTAAGTTATGTATAATATATGTAATGTGTTGACCATACATTGCTTAGAATGTACTAACAAACTTGCGAGTAAGTGTAGATATTTTATGACGCAATTCAGCCACTTTCAGAAATGTACAAAGGTAATTGAAATAATTACATTAATATTTTAATAATTTGGTAAATTCAATCGAGTTGTAAATTAATCGTTCTCTATAACTCATTTTTCTGGTAAGATTGTTTTCTCATATTTGATGAGATGGTGTCAGGAAAAAAAATCCACAAGAAAAAGATTACCTATAGGAGTCAGAAAAGCAGCCACTTGGTGAAATATTTAGAAGTTCAATATCTACATAATACCTAACTTACTAAACAGTTCAGTTTGGTGAATGAAGGCAGCACAGAGCTACCTTACCAGGAAAAGTTTAAATGTATTTCGTGTCCTATCTTCTATCTTTTAAATTAGGTATCTTTGTAGACTTGTTTATATCTTTATTACCAATCATATAAATAAGTTTTGCTTTGCAAAATGGGAGGTCTTTTGGTGAATCACCCTTAAAAATTTACATCATAAAATACATGAGTATCTTGCTGAATACAAACGAGAAGAAGTTTTTTGCTTTATTGCTTCGAAAGATATACGTTTAGTTTTAAGTATGCGCCTTAACTCCTGAATGAAGATATGCAATCCAATAGTTTTGGTCCGTGGGAAACATGCTTCAAATTCTTTCATTATAAAGATAGAGAGAAAGAGAGACAGATAAAGAAGATATTCTTACTCTCACACAGTCTTAATAATTTACACCTTAGACTACGTCTCAGACAGTTTTTTGTTTATTTTTCTTATTCATGTTTTTCTATCATCTATATATCCTATGCAATCATGTCAAAATTTCGATGTCGGCTTTACTGATCTTCTTTGTTTGACTAAATAGAGTGGAAATCAGTTAAGAAAGTTAGCATAAAAAAAAGGAATCTTATTACCGGAATGGGCCATTAGCAAAATTTAAATTGTTAAAAGTGAATGTTTGGTCTGGGAATATTTTAATTCAAATATTTTTGCATAGATATTGTTGTCGCGGAGCTATTATGACAATATTCGTTAGAACTTTAATTTTGGAAAAGTTGTCATAAAATATTTGGCATACAGACGATAACATGTGTTACTTACTCTGGTTGTATAATGGTTGATTTGTTTTTGCGAGAATTCTCAGAAAGGTTGAATTAGTTATTAGATTTACCCACGGTTTATGATAACATTGGACAATCTCAAGGATATCTAATGAAACAAGAGTAGGTACTTCTAAAAACTGAAAAACTTCAGAATCGGTCGATTATTTTCAATACATGTGAGTAAAGTAGGTAGATATATGTAGGAAAGTCATGCGATGGTGCCTAATAATCTCCCGTCTTTTCTTATTTACTTTTTCTCTCTCTCTCTCTTTCTCTTTTCTCGATTTAATGTTATTGTCTCTTGTATTGCAAAATGAAATATTCAATAGGTTATTATTCTGTATATACTTAGTACTGAAGTATTATTATTGCTAGATATGTTTATTGATAGACGCAGACTTTCAATCCTCTTTTGATTTAATTCTATTTCTTATTTCTAATGTAGAGTTCACATTATGCTGTGCATCTAATTTATATTGATCATAATATTGATTTCAATGTTTCGAAAAACAGTATCGATTCCTGAAAATTTGTTGACTTCTTCGCAGTTAGATTGTTCATTTAATAGAAAGTTGACTGGTGGCCCCTTTTTTCATATTTCCAAGTACTGAAACGTGTAATCATTTTAAAACGGTTTTGCAAGAGGAAATAAATTTTTAATTATCATTCAATCGATACATCTATTACAATGTTTTTACATGAACTTGGAAACATTCTTGGTAATGAAAGCCAATGACTTGATTCCAAGGATAATCGTCAGACAAGATACATAATTTTTAATGTTGTTGCTTAAAAAACAACAGGTGATTAAATTATTTACAATTTCATTTTTTTTTTAAATTAAATCAGAAGCAATTAAAATTAATAGAGCTGACATTTTTTACTGTCGTTGTAATTTCGAGGATGAATGAATTTTTTTCCCACGGTTCAAAACTTAAGATTTTCCGGATATGAAATCAATAAAATTGGGACTGAAGTGAGTGTACCCAAATATTCAAAAACAGCGGCTTAATATAAACTGCATACTTTCATATGAATGAGGGAACGGTTTTTTTTAATAATATCAATTTTCTAGAACAGTAAGATGATTCAGAACATATCACCTAATATTAACATATTAACCAAATATGGTGCAAGTTTTTTTTTCTTCGTGTTCCATTTGCAAAAGAATTGTATAAATATATTTATAGATAAAGTAGCATTATAGATTTGCATATATCAACAAGTGGTTTCTAATTCGTCACTATAAACTTGCATATGTTACCAATAAGTTGTACATTTGTTACAATTGTAAGAATTGACTTCCATGATGTTACAAATTTAGAAACCACTTTTTTAAGCAATTCATCAATCTTGATTATTTCCTTGTGAGAAAAAATCAAATTAAAAAAAAAGTACATGGTATTAAACGCCAACGTGCTGTCAATTTTCATAAATAAGATCATTCATTATGGAGCTATTTATGCGACAAAATTGGTGCCTTGCTCTTTTTCATTTAAATTGAACTATAAAAAATGTACTACTATTACTGATGCATCGATGCAGAATAAAAGAACACAGGTTGATAATGTTTTATTGCTTCTCAGTTCAAATTTGTGAGAAATGAAGATAGCTTTTATTTTAATCTAAGTCTTTTCATTTTTAGTTATCTTTCTTGCACTTGTTTTTTAACTTGCTAAGTTTAGCAGAAATCTCATTTTGTAAATACTTATATTATGATTTTCGACTACATTGTGTATACTACAAGTGTTTACATAAGTCAAAGTTATTTCTTAAATTAAATTTGATTTGCTTATTGATTTGATTACATTTAACCATATCTTTATGGAATTTATCATTTATTGCACGCTTTCAGTTTGTTAGTTCAAATATATATATATTTTTTTTCAAGAATGACGATTGGTATTTTATTCTTTATCAATTGCAAGTTTATCATCAAAGTGTGTTGAAACATTTTGCAGTAGATTGAGTTCCTATGAAAGTATGTTTATCACATTAATTTTCTTCGTTTCTGTCAAATGCTTAACAGAAGAGGACATTAAATGTGAATTTAATGTTATAGTTATTTCTTTGTTACAGTTAATTACATCATAATATTGTAACGATTTTTTCAAATAATTATACATTATTAGGACTAATGAAATATTTAATAGCATAATTAATAAGTTTTTGACTCATAAAATTCTGTATTTTAATATACGTTTTTTTGTATCTTGACATTTCATTATTGCCAATCAATTGATTTTTTTCTTATTAATTATAAATTGATTTTACTCTTTTTTTCTCTTGATTTGAATTTATGAAAGTAAACTATGTATCAGAATAGGTAAACGAGTGGCTATTTCTTTGAACAAGATGTTTATAAAGTTTAGGGTCTCTACTAGCTAATATTAAAATTGTGAATTTTTGTCATTCTTTCACACAGCAACATATTGATTTATTTTTATTAACATATTTGATTCTAATTTCCTCGTTTGTTATGGTTGCACTACAGTTCAATGAGAAACTCGATATTTACCAGAATTGACATATTCTTGTGTTCAATTTTAAGTAATATGAAATTTTTGTAAACAAATGAAATAAGGATCACTTTAAAGCAACAATAATTATTATACATTAAATCAAAGGTATTTTCACAAATACATAATTGCAAACCGAAACTCAAAACAACATTTCTAGGCTGGAAAACAAAATTTTAAAAAGAATTCAATAAATTGGAATGTGGAATGCCAATTAAAACAATTTACATGAAACGGTGATAGGTATGTTTTATTTACAGAAAATATTGAAAGATCTTATTTCATTCAAACCAACTTTAAATAAAAAGTCCAAACCAGTACTATGTCGATCATAATGAGATATGTATTAATTTTCTATGTACATTGCAAAGTAATATTGAAATATTATATATGTATAGAGAGATTAAGTATTTAAATATGTAAATGTATTTAAGTAGCATACAGTGCACTCTGAATCAGGTGATACCAACCGTCTCACTATAAGTCTAGTAAACTTTTCAATTTATTACTAAAAATTTTATGATTTTTCGGAAGAGTAATTAATTATCATTTTGCTCCTCTGATAATAGTCAAGAGGACGTGTGAGCTCGAACTTAGTTTATGTATGGAATTTTATTCCCAATATTTTAATTTTGATGATACCTATATTGCTGTGAGATTTGTTTGGTTTATAGAAAATTATTCCCAATATTTTAATTTTGAAGATATAATATTATAACTGTGAGAGTTGATTAATAGGAAATAACTCACACATTAAATTTGCCTGCTTAATTAATTCTAATTAAATCATTATACCATACCTACTTTATTACCAATCTCATATCGACCTCGTTTCAACTCCGCAGTCATCCGCAAAAAAAAAAAAAAAAAAAAAAAAAAAAAAAAAAAAAACAACAGTAAACTGAAATCAATGTGAGAAAAGCTTCAATGTCCCAGTCATTTCATAGAATTCACCTTCTGAGGTTAGATACCAGGATATGTTTGTCTTCTTTAAATGCGTATCTCATACCATTAGGTGTACAATATACGCAATCAGTATCACTCCCCTAGTAAATATTATTTGTAGATACAACTTTTGTACACCCGGTAGGAATAAAAATATTTTATGGATAAAATTAAAAGCAATCCTAATTATTTCAAACAAGTGTGTCAAAGACTCAACATAGTAGAAAAATCATATTAATTTTGATAAACCTTTTGGTCGAACATATTTTCCTCTCTTTTTACTCGTACAGCCAGACTCCCCGTGATATTATATTTACTTGAAGATTCGTTTTTTTTTATTTTATCTTAAGTTAATGCATTTTATAACTTGACAGATTGTTAAATTATTGAAAATCTTATTAAGAATAAATTAATATTTACATGTTATAGAACCTTCAACACTCCAATGAGCGAGTATAGTAGGAAAATGATTTCTTGTTTGGAATGTAGGTATCGCTTACAATTTTCGTGGTGGTAGGTATGATTTTCTCTCTCTCTCATTCAAAGAGAAGATATAACTTTATGTCTCATGTTGAATTAGTTGTTCCCTCTTCTACTAGAAGCAGCTGGGAACAACTCTAGGTCGTCATTGCTATCGCCAAGTTTCGTTTTACGTTCATGTCCTGCTAAAATCAACACTAATTCAGTTAAAAACTAGAACATCATTAAACGCTTTCATAAATAAACTTTTGATTTGAATATAGGACAAACAAATGCACAGGTACTAACATCATAGGTAAAATAGCTGTATGGGATCGATACAGTTTTTATTTTTTTGCATGACAGTGAAAAATTTAGTCTTCTTCATTTTCTATTTGGAAAAGTTTAGAATTTTTTCCCTACTTTTAGTTTTTGTTTTTTTCTGAAAATAATATTCTTAAATTTATTTTCATACTCTTAATTATAAGGAGAAAAATTGAATGCATTGAACATCAGGACTAATTCGCTGCAAAGAGACATCGGAGGGATATCGCGTTAACGGGACGTTTGTCATGCCTGTTTATGCCAGCCACCTACCGTAGGGAATATACTATTTCTGGGACACGTTGTCGTCTATTATCAATTCAAACTAATATCACTTCCTAAAAAAATCTTCGCTTGTTTTCTTTTCATTTTTTTAATAAACGGAAAGAACATAAATTTAATAATGATATTGATTCTTTGCCAGAAATCTGCTAAAAAATTAAGTTTTTCTTTAGAAATTGTACAATTTTTTTTTCTATTTCGTATTTTTTTTAAAAAAAAATCACGTTTATTGTTATTAATAAACGTGAAATATTTTTTATAATATCAAAGAGAATATTATTTCCTATTTGGAATTTAATAGCTTTACATCAGTCGGTAGTTCTACTTCAAAGTGAAACTTTCCTCAGCTACTATAAGTAAATTATATAAGGCCCCCCCCGAAAATGACCTTTTGCAGGCATGGCAATAATTCACTCACGGCTATTTCAGTGTTCATAAATTTTAATATCAATCTTAAAGATTTTAATCTGAAATTGTTAAGAATCTGGCCAAATATAAATATAGTTTTATTTAAAAAGAAAATAGAGAAATATATGTTAACAACCAAGAATGAATCTTTGCACCTTCATTCATTGATAGAGTCACATTTCATTAACACATTCAATATTTTTTGCAAAAGCAATTGTCTTTAAAATATGTGACCATGAACAGTGATCCTCAATCAATATACCAGAGCCACATTTTTAGTCCTCTGAGCCCAGGCAGGATCTCAAAAGTTTCAAACCATTTTCAAAAATCCAAATTATTTCCTCTCCATTTAAGTTTATTTTGCAGGAAATATTAACAAAATTATTTTTCTTAATTTTCAGGGTACATTTTCTTTGATTGTTGAAGCTTGGCATGACACAAATTCTTCATCTCATAAGGGTGTTACATCCAGAGGTAAGTTTCTCAAGATATATTTTGCAATGTCATATTTGATCATCTTTTATAATTTGTTACATGACAATCTAATCATGTGCGACCCCCATGAAACAAAACTGATGTCTGACAGTTTTCATAGAAATTGCGCATGAAACTTTCATAATCGAAAATTTAGTTTCGCTCAGTATATTAAAAAGTGTTACAAGCGTTTATTTTCGTTAAAAAAAATTTACCGTGTAGCTGAAGACTAATGTTATTGCTCAATAAATAAAAGCTCAGTTCAATAAACATTAGCAAGATGTTAGAGATGCGCGAACGAGGTAGGGAGTCATGACTTACAAGAAAGAGGTCAGTGTCGTATTGTGAATGTTTGACGCCGGAATCAAATCTAAATTAGATGTTACAAATGAACAAACATTTAAATATCGTGCAGAATTGTATGTCATTCTGACAATCAGTCAAGTGTTGGGATATTGTCCTCAAAATCGACGAAGAAAGTCTATAAATTGTAAGTGAATTCATAAGGATTAATATTCATTATATCGTCATTGATTATTTTATGTATTCAAATATCCAAACTCCAAAGCCCACATTGAACATAAAATTTAATTGTGTTGAGCTAATGCTTGTCACAATATATTTACCGAAGCTACTCTAAATTTATGTCAATGTTTGAATTTGAAAAAGCAATCTCCAGGTTGCGAATCCATCAGTCTACCCACTAACGTGAGAAATAAATTAGGTTTTAAAAGAAAGAAGTTAGGTTAAAAAATATCATAAGGAAAAGATTACGATAAATACAAATTGACGACATTATATTCCATCTGATAATGCCGCCACTGATGTACGATCCATAAAACTGCATACCTAGCATCATGAGAAATTTACAAGATTTATCTTTGGTTTTACTCATATTGTTTCAAGCTAGTAGATAACGAAAAAAAAAAAAAAATCTATCTTTTTCTTTCTTATTTCTTCCCGACCCAAGATCGGACCGTCTCGTGACCCAATGCTTCTATAAACGTATTATTAAAACGTACGAATATATTGCTATGTAAATCTTGTTCATTTGAAGCACAAGCTTTACTCAGAACGATTCTCTTCCTTTCTTAACAACAGAAGTATGCTTGATATTTTTCTTTCATAAAATGTTTTGGTTTAATTTTATAAAACTTCTCAAAAACTGTAAACGCATACGGAATTTTAAACATTAATTTGATATATACGTTCATATCACCTGTGTTTCATGAGAAATAACTAACACACTCCATAGGTGTTAATTGTTATCATAGACCATCAAAACAATCTAAATTATAACATAACTCGTTAATTTGTATTTTTTAAAAACTTGATACTTTTTGTCTCCTTGAATTGTAGATTTTTATTTGCATTTTTTTATAAATACTCAAATTTATAGAATGTTTATAATAACATGATTCTGTTTAAAATATTTGAACGTAGTGAGTATTCGATTACTATCAAAAAAAATAAGTGAAAACGATATTAAAATTTGTATCATCAGCAAAAACTGGTAGAATTATAGTTATTATGAGAAAAATAAACAAAATTGTTTACTCTTTGTATTTACTTATCTGCTTTGTCAACTGAGTGTAGTAAATGTGTTGATAGATCAACAAGAAGTTAAAATTGGTACTCGATTTTACGTTAAATACAATCTCACCAAACGTGGAAAACTGAAACCTTAATTTTTTAATAGACAACAAATAAAATTTCTTGAGATGAAATTCCTTTACTTTCCATTGTTAAAAACTTTAGTACCACCACACCAATAGTTGTTAAAATCAAGACTAATAATAATTATACACTTTGGATTTTGCATGTGAGGGACTTATATTTTTAATATGATCAAAAATAATTTAAAAAGCGAACACATTAGTCATAAAGCATAAAGTTATTCTTTTAAAGGAAAAATAAGAAGAAGGTACATTTCTTCACGTACTCTCAACAAAAGTCAATTAAAATTTTAAAAACATGTAATAATGAAAAGTGAATGAAAAAATATACTATGGAGATAAAAAAAAACGTTCAAAATCTCAGGTTGTGTACACGCTCTAAGTACTATCCTTTCTGAGTAGTAGTATCTAACTTCCAATAGGTACATTATTGAGAAGAGCAATTAAAAATTCAGTAATAAAGAAAATCTCGTGTACAAAAATGTTAACATCGTATTATTGGGATTTTGATTAGATAACCTCAATATTGTCATATACCTCTAAAAACGGAAAACATGAATGTCAAAAAAACAATACATACCAATGAGTTTTCCTCATATGAGCGACTTGGCAGCGAACATATTACAGAATATCTTTATCAAAGATGATCCCTAAGATGAATTTATCAGCCCTTATATCAAAATCTTAATCCTTATTCGTTTAGTAAATAAGATTTATTCATTACTTCTCAAGAAGATGAACATCTTGACAAAGTGCAGATGTAGTCTGTCTGACTGAGATTGGTTTGTATCGCTTCCATAAAATGGTGTAGTACATCATTTAAATGGATAATAAAAACTTGGAGGAAGAAAAAGTTCATTTATCTTTTATTGGTGGCTCAATAATAAGGGTTGAAAATCCAGTTCATAAATTGTTTATAAAATCTGTGGAATGTATATTTGTATGTACATTGTACAGAGAGCAAATAGATTTCGATTACAGTTTTGAGATCCTGATGATCTGTGTTCTCCCCATTTTTCTATTATCCTTTAGAAAAAAGGACATCGAAAAACATTTATATTTGCTTTACCTATATATTTTCCTTATGAAAAAGAAATGTTTTTTTTTTTATGCAATGACTTTTTGGAATAGTTTGATTTCATTGTTTCCCGATGTAAAAATATTAAAAATTTTTAGTATCGCATATCATATTCCCATATAGTACATCAAAGTACAAATTATATCATCAGCCGCCATTGCTGCTTGTAATTTATATAAATATACCTATATTATAAATAAAAGGTAGGTATCTATAGAGTTTTTTTTAAAAAAAAAAATCCGCCTTCTTTATTAATAGCTTTAAACAACACAAAGTTCATCAGGATGCTTGAAGGATCGTGATATAGGTATCATTATCCAGGTACAGGAAATCAAATTCAGCAGATAGTTAGTTTCCAAGAAAATTAGTTTTCCCTATTTGTACAGAGTTTCTTCTGAACAATGAAATCCTTGGTCCAATTCTATGAATTGCATGGACTATTTTCATTCGTTATTTTTTCTAGAAAATACATCTAGAAGAATAAAGAGAAAATATTATCTACTCTTTTCCTGCTCTAAAGATAAAACAAAATGAAAATCCATGGAACAAATGGAAAGTAGAATAAAAGAATTTCGTGAAATTTAAGTTTTTTGAACTGAGGCCAAATTTTTTTTATCATGAAATTGATAGATACACAATCTTCACCTGCTAACTCTTAAAACACAGGAAATATAAAACGTTATTGATTTCTTTTTTTCTACTCACTGGAACTCATAAAATATAGTGTTTTACAAAATGATATAACTGAAGATGTATTTATTTGTGATTTTTTTTTTTATTAGCTTGGTGTGATTGATATCTTTTTATCACCATGAAAATATTGAAATATCTAAACCACCTCTCATGATAGGAATTGAGAATTTTTCTCAGAAGGGAGTCAAATCAACTTACACAATAAGACAAATGAATGTTGTTGTGCATCTATCTATCGTTTATCAAACGTTTTCGGCACTATAATTTTATGAGTGTCTTCTGAACACTATTGGGATTTTAGTACTTATTTTCAAAAAAATGCATTACTTTTATTGTGAGAGAATAAGTCATTGTTGATATTTCAGTTGATCAGATCGTGATACGTATACGCAGACGATATGGTTTGTTCAATGTTCCGTACCATTTTCTCATAATAATTCTGTCCCACGATGAAACCTGGGGCATTTTAAAACATTACTCGCTGCTCCGCTTCTGTTCTAGAGAAGAAACTTTGTTTATGTTTGTCTCGTTGTTGTTCTTTTCCTCTTTCTCTGCTTGGATAAAATGTTTACTTGTACAAAATAAAGTAGAAATTATTGTTAACATCATTTGAAAAACAATAAATAGTTTATTTATAGACAACTTCTCATCAATACATATCTACTCTTTTGAACTTACGAACAAAAAGCTTTTAAAAGATGTTGTGATTATATTACTAATCAATAAATATCTTTAACAATATTAATAATTATTTATTATCTACTTTGTTATTGCATATTCCTTTATACAAGGTGTTCCCAATGTCATTTTTAATCTTCCGCCTAAATGAATAAACCATTTTACAGTTCCAATTGTATGTAGCAAAATTAATTTCAAAACTTTTTGGTCACCTTTATTTGTTAAATCATAAGATCTTCCATTGTAATGAAACATTGTAAACTTCCTTTTTCTTGTTGTCGAAAAACTTGCTTAGGGTCTTTCATTTTTTTTTTTTTTTTTTTTTTTTTTTTTTTTTTTTTTTGTGTATATTTATGTCAACAACAAATTATGATATACGAGCGCTTTCCTTAGTTAAGACATTTTCAAGTTGGCTGATGTATAATCATCAGAAAACTTGCATACTTTTATTCGAGTAAATTTTGAAAACGAAATTATTCGTTTTCAAAATTTACTTTTACTTTCTTGAGTGGATGGATTATAACATTCGCTTGAAATTGTGAATAATTATATATGAGATACACCCTGTAGACATAAATATATACTCTCATCTAATACCCATAATAATAACAACAACTTTAAGTACCCGCGTAATAACTTTTCAAAAATATTTTATGAGACATTTTTGAATAGATTTTACAATAAATCAAAACATATAGGATCACGATATTTTACTATTCTGTCATTTATTAAAAAATTAACCAATTCCTTGTTCAATGTTTAATATCATGTGCTTCTATATAAATTGCTTCAAAAGTCTTTAAAGTTAAACTTTCATGTTCCCACGAAAGTTGAAATAATAATTTATAATTAAATTCTGAAAGTACTGAAGTAGGTAAAAGGCTTTGTATTGCTTAATTACAAATTCAATGTGTTTATTGGATTCTTCTTTGCAGTTGTTTTGAGCATAGCAATTACCTACGATACATAAGGGACTTTGTAACATATTTTCTTTTGAAACTAAATTCGATTTTTCTATTTGTTTGTTTTTACAGGAAAGACACTCATTAGTAGACTGAGTACTCAAAGATGGCTCGATGTGGGCTCAACATGGACGGAAGACGAACATAAGTCCGCTCATTCCTCCATGAATTATGAGTACCGTGTAACATGTGACGCTCATTATTATGGAAATGGCTGTGCAAGTTTATGTAGACCGCGAGATGACAACTTTGGCCATTACACATGTTCTCAAAATGGTGAAAAGAAATGTCTCCCTGGATGGTCCGGAGACTACTGCTCAAAAGGTAAGAAAAGAGGATTTAATAGTAATAGAGGTCATGAAACAAAAAATAAAAATAGGAAAAATGAAAATGTAGACAATTTTGATATACCCGCATTAGACCGACACGATGATACTACAAAAGAAGACGCTGATGAATTAACTTCAATATAAGATGAATAATAATAAAATTGCTTATGACAATCAATACATGAAGTGAGATAACGTTGTTTAAATAAATATAATCATAAAACGTACCAAACTGATTGTTTAACAACACTCACTGAATAGATATGACCAGTACATGAAAGTGTTCACACGCGACGCGCACGATACTTCCTCTTATAGATATCAAAAAACAAATATGTACATTGTAGACTTAAGATAGAATAACAGTTTGACATCATGCAATAAAACGCAATGAGTATTACAACACCTACAATTATCGCATAACCCCGAAAAAATAGTAAATTAAAATCAGTAAATTTTGATAGTTCAAAGGTCAATTTTTTTCAGATTAGTACAGTTTTATTTTATTACTTAAAATCTGGTATTGGGGTTTCTTTTAAGTTCATTTATGCGATTCGTCAAAACAAGTGTGAAATTTTCAAAATATGATTCCAAAGGTTCATTATTGAAAAAATAAAGCAGTCTTAACTAGAAACTTGTAAATAGAACACTTCTACTTAAACTTTATTAACAAGTAAATCACGCATAGGTGTTGATACTACTATGTATTCAATAATTGATTTTAACGTATCGATACATATTATTATATTTTCATTGATATTTAATTCAAACTGCACTGGAGAAGACACCATAATGTGAAGATAGAATGACCCTGGTAGCCGTCTGACATCCAATAAATAAAGATTCGAATGTATATTTAGGAAGCAAACATAGATTTAGGAATATTAGGTACTATCTCGATATATAGAACTTGTTTGATTAGTAGTCAAATGTATTAGAAGATATACAGAACGGAATATCTATTATAGAAATACAGGATAAAGATAGTTGTGATTTTGTATTTAAAATCCTTAAATGTAAGTAAAAAAAAAAAAAAAAAAAAAAANAAAAAAAAAAAAAAAAAAAAAAAAAAAAAAAAAAAAAAAAAAAAAAACGGAAAACTCCATACTATACGTAGGTCTCAATTTTGAAAAATGTCAAAAATTGGCTTACTCAAAACTGTACCCCAAACTTTCAGGATAGCTTTTGTATTCACTCTACGTTAGTTCATATCCCTGTTGCGGCATATTTTCAATATTTGCAATAACAAAAATGCCCAAAGGAATTGTTCAGTCGAGTGAAAGGATACATACGTCACATAAATGTATTTTATATGGGTTGGTGGTGTAGTGGTAAGACGCTCTGACTGGCAAACAGTAGGGCGTGGGTTCAAACCCAGCCAACCCATGGAATTTTATCCTCATGAATTTGAGNAAAAAAAACAACTGCCGGTGTAAAGGGACTCTGCAGTCCTATTCGGGCAGTAAAAATAAGGGACTATTATTATTATTACAAACACCATCTAATGAAATATATTATCAAAAAATGACGCGCAAACAAACTTAAAGTTTGGTGCCTTACAATTTTTGTACTTGAATTGAGAGCGTATTTTTTGATATGGGACCATTAGAAAGTTACAGTCTGAGATAGTACATAGGTTGTTCCTAATAAAATCTATATGTACTTTTTAGTTTTTTTATTCAACGTTTTATAAAACGAAGCATAAATAAAATCTCTCACGCAATTAGACACGAAAGAGAAGAAGAAATAGCCTCAGGTTAAAATCTCATCTTTTTTTCAGAAGCATACTGTGAGTCTCCCAAGTATAGATGGAACTCAAACTTTGCAATCAAAAAGCACAACGCTTTCAGTGTTAATAAATTAAAAATAGATCTAGGTCAGTTATGCGTTATTGATAAAAAAATAATATTTTTGATTGAAGGGGATGTGATAAATAATATTACGCGTTATGATTATGACAGAACGAGGGAGCTCAGCTTTAGAAGTACGCACTATCAAAACTTTACCCTATAAAAGTGAAAAAAGTTTTCTGTCGTGCAATAAGTTTTTTAAATTCTATATTTTATCGTAGGACAAGGTCAAGAATACTCTAAAAAAATCCAATTAAGATATATGTAGGTGCGATACTTCAAAGGAGTAGATATCCTTGTAATGAAAAGTGTCATTTATATAATGTGCGCTAGTAACAAGTGAGACGTCATTAAAAGAATAATACAGAACCAATGAACAGTTGTATTGAAAGTGTTTTGAATATTGATTATTTGGCCTAATAATGCATGTCCTGTTAATTTTAGAGATTTTCGTGTCCAGTTCTCTTTAGATTTTAAGGATTGGCGGGATTGACATATGTTATTTTACTTGATGCCTGGGGAAGTCCTAAGGCATACTGCATACAGCATACTTGCTTGTCCCATTTCGGTTCATTTGACTTTATGTAAAACACTTAACTACATTTTTTTTTTGAAATATTGATTTGGCAGTATATTGCCTGTAATATGCTTTGTTTTATATGAATATCATTTTCTACAAATTTTAACGAAGGAAAACATTTCCGACTATAAACAAACTGTCAAACGTCTCGGCGATAATATTGATCAGACGTGTGTTTGTAAGTATTTTATCTAACTTTATTAATCATTTCACGGGACAGGAAGGAAAAACGAGTGAATAATAGATACTTTACTTATTTCTTATCGATGGTGAATTTTTTATAAGCATGTTGAAACGTTGTGAACTTTACAAGCAATTGCATTACTATTGATAGCTATTTCTGCTGACAGGAGATTTGGTGATTCACATTATGGTTCTGATGTATCTAATAGATTAAATTTAGCACATATCTTGAGTATTGCTTATATCAGAGCATCGGTTCCTACTGTTTCTCAAAAAAAAAAAAAAATTATCATTGTTTTCATTTAAAATTTAGTAAAAACTTGAGAGGAGTCCTTTTCGACTAATTCAGTATATACTGAGCCAATCAAATAAAAGTAAAATAACAATAAATTGAATTGATCCCGAGTTATTGAACTCAGAAAGCAATTGTTTTTCAATAGAAACAACATCTGTTTGGAGTTCGTGCTCATAAAGTATTCAGCTCGAGATATAAATATGTAGTTATGTTTTACAAAAGTTAAATCCGAAAATGACTTTTAGGTCACTGGAGATAATAAGCTTTTTTTTTGCATTTTCTCTTTCTGTTATTGATTTCTAACTTTAAAATAGAAAAAAACAACATGTATGCATTGTTCACGTTGCTATTTTAAATTAAAAAAAAATATATATATGTTTCTCGGAGATTCCATTTAATTGTTGAAAAAAAATCTCCCCCAACTTAATTCTATCGATGAAAATTTCCTCTCAAGCCAGACATAATCAGTCTGGAAATTGTTTTGGAAAAGTATGCATTGTTCACGTTGTTATTTTAAATTTTAAAAAATATATATGTTTCTCGGAGATTCCATTTAATTATTGGAAAAAAATCTCCCCCAACTTAATTCTATCGATGAAAATTTCCTCTCAAGCCAGACATAATCAGCCTGGAAATTGTTTTGGAAAAGTATGCATTGTTCGCGTTGTTATTTTAAATTTTAAAAAATATATATGTTTCTCGGAGATTCCATTTAATTATTGGAAAAAAATCTCCCCCAACTTAATTCTATCGATGAAAATTTCCTCTCAAGCCAGACATAATCAGCCTGGAAATTGTTTTGGAAAAGTATGCATTGTTCGCGTTGTTATTTTAAATTTTAAAAAATATATATGTTTCTCGGAGATTCCATTTAATTATTGGAAAAAAATCTCCCCCAACTTAATTCTATCGATGAAAATTTCCACTCAAGCCAGACATAATCAGCCTGGAAATTGTTTTGGAAAAGTAAAATACAATGTTTTTATTTCATATTTAACATGGTACACAAGAAATTTCACATTTGTAATATAGGTACAACTTTTAAAATAAAATAAATTTTTATACTGTCGGCCTTTATGGTTTTTTGTTATTTTATGATTATAAGTACACGCCCTTTCTCATCTTCAAGTAACTGCTACAAGTAAATGAAAAATTCAACGTAAATCATTGTAATTATACTTTGATTTTTTCGCATATTTAAAAAAAAACACGTATATAGAGGGGGTGTCTAGACTAAGATTTTTTTCAGATGTAAAGATGTACTTACATAAAAATATGTTTATATTTACTTCTTATCATAGTTGAGGAATCTGTATAAATCGTGAGTAAAGGTGATAAAAAATAATACAGGGCTGCTATAACTGAATGAAACATTTCCATTAGCGAAAAGTCGTAATTTTTTTGAAAATGAAGATGAAAAAAGATATAAATTTTAATTTTAAAATTACTCCAAATATTTTTTTCTATTTTTTTTAATTGTATAACTGCGCTTTCCGTGTCCCTAATTTTTTTTAACATATTGGCCAAAAAAGTAGTGATATTATTTTTGGTCCGGATCATGTTGTAATCCAATCCAATTTTATTTTTAACCGTCATTAATAAGACGATTCAATGCACTAATAAAAATATTTCATATTTTTTCTTACTCGTACATTAGTGTCACCCTGTAAAATTTAATGTAATGATTTTTTTTAGAGTGTTCTCAGTTCTTCGTCCAACTTAATCTTTCTATTATCTTTTGCAATTTTCCAAAAATTAAAATCAGAAAATTGTTATTCATTTACGAGATCTCAATTATTACAATTATTGTAAAACATTTTATAACATATGTAACATAATATGCAAATCCTATGCTTATTATTTCAACACGTGCAGTTACCATCTTGTTTCCTCTGATTTTAATATATATTTTTTTTCTGTTCTTTTTGCAGCAAAATGTTTGCCTGGATGTGACGAAACACATGGACATTGTAATAAACCTGACGAATGCCTGTAAGTATATATTTTAAATGAACCTCTCTTTTTAAAGTTTTTACTCTGTGAGTGTTATGGTAAATTGTATTTTTCCCTCGGGTGATAAATGTTCGCCACTGATTTTTAAAAGACTCTTCAAGTCTTCACCCATTATTAATTTAAATACCTTTGGTATTTTGACGACTCAATTATGCTTGGGGCGACTCGTTTATTGGCAAATCGATGGCTTCATTCATTCTATTTTTACAAGCGTAGAATTATATGGAAACTCTTCAGTTTCCGTGTTATCTGAGAGGATAGTTTACGTTTATCGTAAAAATTTAAATTGTATAGTTTTCTTTGCTATTTTGAAAAGATATTATGATTTCGCCGTGAATAAAATCTCCAATTGTTTTAATTGACGCTCTACATTTTCATGGTCTGAAATTTATTTCAACCTTATTTTTTTATTCATTAGATTTTTCTGTTGAAAATTCTTTAGATTCACTTCGTATGACACATACACCTTAGACTTGGGTTTTTTTTATGTTGAGCTCGTCTTAGACTCTTAGTCATGTTATTCATAATAAGTTAACAGCTTAATTGATTGCACTGTAACCTCAACCTAAAGATGACCTCTGAGTTCATCTTTTAACTCAAGTCTCCTGAAGAGAAGTATTAGTCTTCTAGAAATATGTAGTATTTTTTTTTTTTTTTTTTTTTTTTTTTTTTTTTTTTTTTGTGATGTTTCTTTTTTTTATATAATGCTCTCAAGCATTGACGCATTCTCAACGTTTACAAGGCAAGTAATAATTATACTTCAGTTGACAGGAAACTGGTTTGCACAAAATGTGCTTCCCAAGTCATCACAATCGTCAAAAAGTTCATGATGAGCATATAGGCCGGTTTTTGTTCTTGTTATTCATCGAATACTCTGGAACCTCAGTGAGCACTATTTACACAAATATCCCCTACTTCAGAAAATTCATTTTGCGAAATGTTCGACCCGGATGGTAATATAACACAAAACCCTTTGATTTACTCTTTAATTAGTCCGAAAAAACCTCCGCCTTCTCGTTGTTATTGAAATAAACATGATCGATGTTTAAAATCCCCCATTGTCTGGAAAATTTCACAAGCACTGTATTTTGTATATTTACACTTAATATCAATTTACTCGTATAAGGACTTACACTAATACCAGAGCTTCTGAAATTATCCTACAACAAATAGCCACAAGGTTCTAAAAACCACTATGAACGTGGCGATGCGGGCAGTTCACACCTAATTATAAATAGTACATAGTAGAATGTAAATATTTAGGGGTAGGCGAACATTATCAATCTACCTGCAGCTATTATTTGAAATTCAGTGCGTGAGAATTTTTTATACTGTTTCAGAATTATTTATGACAATTCTTATGCCTTTAGTGTTGGATAAATTTAAATTTACAAAACAAGTTGTCTAGCTCTGCTCGTAGAGGAAAATAATAGGAACAAAATCATGAACATATTTTGCTATAAATTGCAATTCTATTATTATTTATGCTTAATTCTTTACAAAATTTATTAAGATCTGTTTCGATTGTTTGTGTAACCATATTCTCCACTTAAATTTGCATTTTGTAGCAAAGATTCCATAGAATATTTTATTAGAATGAATTTTATACTTCGACTAACAATCATGCTCAACAGAATTTGGCTGCTATTTTAAATAATTATGAATATCAATATCTGTCTGATTAGTTTGGTGTGAAAGTACAAACTTTGAGACTCGTGACCGATCCTGGTATAATGATCAGTTGTAGTAATGAATCTTGTCTTCAGTATCTTGGATTACCCCGCCGTGCCGTGTATCCACTGTTGATATGTATGGAACTAGTGATTCAACTGTTTCCTCGAATTATTTTAATTGTGGTTTGTATCCCAGTCTCATTACTCACTCCTGGTAGAGTCGCTTGAATCCCTGTAGGCATAGGATAGGAATCTTCTGTTCCTTTTCACGTCTTCTGCCATGTCTCGTTAATATGAACACCAAGATTGTTGGATAGGATGTGTTTGGAGTAGTATTGAGTTTCATTCATTCGGTTGCTTCTTCTTTTAAGAAGGTAGCATCTACAAATACTTTGCCTCGGTTATTTCTTAATTCATCTGCTCTCCTTCAGTTCTTCATAGGTTGTCATTTCACACATTTTTTTTATATCGCCTAGCCATTCCCCTTTTTGTACATCTTTGTCACTTTTGAGGTTTGCCATATATTTATTTCTAGATGAAAATTAATAAACTATGTAGCTGCTAATCGGACTCATGCTGCTTTTACATATTTATTATTAATATCTGCCTTGAAGTTTGGTGTCACAAAATGATGTTTCTTCACCTATGTACCTGAGTAGCGTGTTCCAGATCAATTCCTTTCATGATAATCACAAAACCAAATTTGTTTCTTCTGTGAACAATACATGAATCCCAATATAATTTTATTCAAAATTGCAATTCTGACATACCAAAGCCTCTTTGATCCACACAGTATAATTTATTGAATGAAACCCATACAGCATTACTTTTGTAAAAAAAATAGGAAGGAGAAGAAAAAAAAAAAAAACTGTGGAATGTTCGTAATTATTTTTAAACACAAATTTGTCTGAAAACCTGTTTTTGTAGAAGCAAGAAACGTATTGAACATTACGAATAGCATTTTTATGAACTTTAGCCTGTCTCTTGTTATATTCTTTTTTAGGGGTTTGTTCAAGTTTGTATTTCCTCTTTGAGAAACAGATGCAGGTTGTGTATTACATTACACACACTCTCCATTCACTGGATGTTCATCAACGTATAATTAATTATCTTGAGTTTCTAGACTGTAACGCAGATGATAACAAAATTAATATGATTAAGAGATACGGTTGGGACGAAACGACCTATCTTATTCAATAAGTGATTTGTATGAAATTAATTACCCTTAATATATTTTATGTTCTATAAAACTGTTTTTTAATTGAATTCAGAAAATTTCGAAAATGTCGTAATTACTTTTTCATGTTCAGACTTTTTGTCGTCTATTTATGACACTTTTTCGTACGTCATAATAAACTGGACATAGTACTGGTCCACCTTTAGACTCTACTTCTAAGTAGTACACGTAACAGTTTAAAATTATTCAGCAAGAGATGCTATCCTCGTAACCAATATTGAGCTACTAGCATTGTATAATTTCAATAAAAATATTTCTAAATGAACTTGAGAATTCAAAACACAAGGATTTAAAAGAAATTATCATAGGTAAAACAGATAGGTGTACTAGATG
The DNA here is from genome assembly GCA_012654025.1 of Pachypsylla venusta. Lineage (NCBI taxonomy): Eukaryota > Metazoa > Arthropoda > Insecta > Hemiptera > Aphalaridae > Pachypsylla > Pachypsylla venusta. Next base: position 4,837,839 of record CM022885.1, read on the forward strand.
AAAGTATTAGCAGTAGAGTCACACACAGCACTATAGAAGCATATCAGCAACATACAGAATTATAAACAAAATCAACTTGGTGCTGGACACAGTGCAAAGTCATAAGCAGTGGCGGATAACACAGAGCTAAAAAAACATAGGAAATAAATGAATTTTGTAAAAATTGTTTACTGTAACGAGGTTGGAAATTTATTAAAAAATTGACTAGGTATATCCACATTTTTTTGGAGTTCATGAATTTGGAAAAAAATCAGTCATTAAGATTAAGTGATGTCTTACAAAGTACACACCAGTGTAAAGATGTGGACATTTCCTCCTGACATGAATTATAAAGACGCTAGATTTTGCTTTTTAACAATAACGATTGTTAGTACGAGTGCTAAATGGCGTTGTTCATATAAAACGACCAATGTCCTGACAAGAAATCTGTTTTGCTGTGACCGTCCTTTAGGTACCTGAATTGGTTATGTAAGACCAATAAAAATAGTCACACAGAATAATTTCACTGATTCGACACTGAGTTTACGAGTAATAGTTTTCAAATGGTTTGTTATATTACCTTGCATTCTATTTTAGCATTTTTATTCTTAATTTTCTCACGACTTCTTCTTCATGTTTCTCTCCTCTTGTATTCTTTATCTCCCACTACTTATTCTACATTCTTATATTATAAAATATGACAAATGACTCTGAAATTGATAACACCCTAAGAAAACAATCTCTTACTTTTCAACCTGTTTTATTATTTCTTCTCTCTCTTCCTTTTTTTTTATAAGAATGTTGAGATGTTTGCCTTCACAATGTGTACGAGAGTATGAGACTGTTTTTGTTTTCTCTCAACAAATATTATCTTAATAACATTCACATAATTGTTTATATTAGAAAATTTATTTTTCTCTTCAAGTTTAATCATTTATTAGTTTGACCTCACACTTCTAATCGCTAATAATTAATGTGACCGCTCCTTCGAAAAGGGAAGATAATCAGCAGCAAATATTGTAAATTATAATATAATAGTATTATTTTGATGTTTTCATAAATTCTTCTATAGAATATTTTAAATTTCTGGGTGGCATCACAAATTTAGAAGAGTATCTATTTTTTCGAGTTGGAAAAATAATGTTTTTGATACGCCCTTTATAAAACTTTTCATATAATATTGGTGGTTACTGTGATATTTACTTTTGTTACAAACCACAAACATTAAAAGTTTATCTAACTTTATTATTTGGTCTGATGAAAGCATTGTGATATTCTGTAACTCATAATTTTTTTTTTGTTTAAACACAATAATCTGAAATATTTTTAACTGATTTAAAAGATAATTTTATTTGTTTTAAAACTATTAAAAAAAAATCAGTCCCACGGTGATGAGTCAGTTACATCGTTTTTTTTTAAAAAAAAGAAGTGATTAGTTTTTTTTAATTTATCATGAGCAGTTCAAATCAATCGGTTTAGTTTTTAATTCGACCCCACTTCTTCACTTATCATTTAATTTTAGACACTCACTCATTTGTGAGAAACTTGTTTCTATAAGAATGTCACCTCAAACCTATTTACTTTAGCAGTTTCTTTGGTACTTGTATTATTTGTACGCATTGATTTGTATTCATGATTTTTAATATTTTCAATTATTCTTATTTGTTCACAGATGCCACAGTGGATGGAAAGGAAAACTTTGTGACCAATGTGAAAGATATCCTGGATGTCTGCATGGTTCCTGTCATAAACCTTGGGAATGTCTCTGTGACGAAGGTTGGGGTGGTCTATTTTGTAATCAAGATCTCAACTATTGTACCAATCATAAACCCTGTAAAAATGGTGGCACATGTTTCAATACTGGACAGGGTTCTTATACCTGTACTTGCCCTCCTGGATACAATGGGACAGATTGTGAAACCCGATTAACTCGAGGATGTACTGGATCTGCATGTACTACCAAACCTCCTTGTGATGTAAGTATAATTTGAATTCAAATTATTGAAATTTATTTATTCCGAAATGTTACTCAAATTTTCATTGAACAGTAAATTGCTCTACTGTACTTATAAATGTTACTCAAATTTTCATTGAACAGTAAATTGCTCTACTGTACTTATATTAGGTTCGTTTACTTATATTAGGTCAATATACTTAGGCATTTTAAAACGATATACTAATCAAGATGTTTCTGTTTTAATTTGATTTCAGATGAATGAAAATGGTCTCTGCAAACCACTTGACCAGTGTTCATCGAGACCATGCCTCAACGGAGGTACGTGCACCGTGAACATGGACTATAACGGATACACCTGTAGCTGCCCCATTGGTTTCACTGGAGTAAACTGTGGCGAAAATATTAATGATTGCCCTGACAAAAATCCTTGCCTGAATGGCGGGACATGTGTTGACTTAGTCAATGACTACAAGTGCCAGTGTATACCAGGATTTGTAGGTCCACGGTGCGACGTCAAAGTTGCATATTGTCTTGCTAAACCCTGTGCCAACGGAGGCGTTTGTGAAGACCTTATTAATGACTTTATTTGTCGTTGCAAACCTGGTTTTTCAGGTAAAGACTGTAGTAATGATATTGACGAATGCGCAAGCAATCCCTGCGCCAATGCAGGATCTTGTACAGATCTAATTAATGGGTTTAAATGTGACTGCGTGCCAGGATGGCACGGATCTACATGTCAGAATGATATTTCCAGTATAGGAAATGTTTCTAGGCATATTGCCGTTAGGGTAGAAAAAGATTTAGGCTTAAATGCTGAACATGTGATTGTTATTTCTACTCTATCAATAGCGATACCACTAATCGTTCTAGTCGCAGTAATTGTTGTGTTCTTTACAAAGCTAAGGCGGAAACAAGAACAAAGGAGAGCTGACGAAGAAGCTCGCGCTCAAAATGAACAAAACGCCGTCCATAGTCATGTTGTAAAGTTAGGTGACACTCATATGATCAAGAACACATGGGGTCAGCAGCAATGTGCCAAAAAAGTAGAAACAAATAATGATTTATGTTATGCGAAATCGTACTATATATAGGTTTACATGTTATTTAAATATTGCTAAGAACTTTTCTTCTGAATCTAGACACATAGGGACACTGTGTTCTAGTGATTTTCTTTCTGATAATATATTCTCCGTTTTTTTTTCCTCTTCTAAAATGAACCCCTAATTCAACTTATTGACTATATCTTTAACCCATTCAGTGCATTTTTAAAATGTGTAAAAAATATACTCTTCCATCGAAGTAGTTGAGAATATAATAAAGTTTATTGGAAAGCCACATATTCCTTTTTGGAAAAGTTCAATGAGGACATCATTTGACACTTTTTAATTACTTATTCACTTTCCATATTGTTCTCCTCAAAAAAGAACTTGAAATTAAACAAGATTCTATGTTTTGCTACTCTCGCAGACCAACCAAAAAACAAACTGCACAACTAGAAAAAGATTTCTCTTATAAATCAGACAAAGCCATGATATCAATCAATGAAAATAATGGTTCAAATAATAACCTAATCATATTCTTTTCACAAAGAAAACCCGACATGGTATTGTTCACCGTTACAATAATTGATTCTCTTGTATCTAAATCAAAAAATACATTACACATTATATGGTAAATATCAGTCTTTTGAAATAAAAATGAGAGTGGTAAAAATTTTTTCATTTCCTAAAAATATTCAAAAATAAATTTCATCTTAGGAACAATAAATTATTTATTATTAAATTTAGTTCGAAGTTTAAAACTTTGGATCCTTTTCTTTCTAATCAGATACAGTGAAAAGTTCTTGCAGTTTTTTTGTGTATTATTATTATTACTACTTTTTTTGTGATTTGTGATTAACACTACATGTGAAAACTAAGTCATTAATCTTGGACATGAACAATATGTTTGTACCTACCAATTTTTCTTAAATTTATTTATTATTTTTTGCAAATTGTTGGGACATATCTACATTATCTTTTTGTAAATTTCTCTTCTTTTGACTTTTTCCCCCCTTCCAGAACCATCAACTAATTTAGAGAAACTTTTGTAGGCGCTTAAAGCAAGGGCTTATATTTCTTTGAAAAAAATCTTATGTTTAAATTAATACATTTTAATTCCTATTTAATCAAATCAGGAATTGAAAGTTTTTTTAAAAAGACAAAATTAAGACCCTAGAGATTTCTAGTCAAATTTCTTTCTTCTCTTTTACATAATTTGCGAAATGAAATTACTTTTCTTTTTCGGTACTATATACACTTTATAACGGACATTATTTAGAAACGTTTACAAAACCATATTGATTTATGCATAATCGATTGCATAATTGACATTTGTATAACGGATTAACTTTTATGTTTTGAAAGGAAAAAGTGCAAATTCAAAATACATTTATTTATGCATTAAACAATTGCATAGTTGACATTATCGTATATTGGATTATATTTCATATCTGAAAGAAACGATAGCCATATTTTATAGAAGACACATATTGTAGGCAGACGTTGGTGACACACACATTGTCACAAATTTTAGTATTTTTTTCCTAATGAATGACAGGTCGTTAAGGATAATTATCATAAATTTATAGCTGTTTTATTCATATTAGGCACCGCTCAATTAATTTAAAATTATTTTCAGTTAGTCTTCCTCGTATCTAATACACTGACGAGCTAAAATTGTAAAGATATAAAAAAAAAAAAAAAAATCGATTATTCCCAAGAATTTTGTTTCTTAAAGACCTAAGAATCTTCTTCTTTGCAAGTTTGACTACACAATACGAGTTTAAGTGTTTGTTGGTATTACTTCAAACCACTCAGTATATCTTAACATAAAAAAAATCTAATCAAAAACATTATTTCTCAGTAAGATATTTATAAAACAAAAAATGTCTGAGAAAGAAGTCATTCAAGTCTACAGAAATTTCTTCTGATAATACTCGTATGTACGTTTTCAATTTCATTCCTTGTAGCATTTCATTGATTTTGGTATTTTCTCATCTGACAGTCTCATGAAGTATAATGGAACTCTCTTTTAAATAATGAGTGCTAAATTTTCTTAAATTGGATCTAAAGATTTTCCCGCTCCATGTTCATTCATGATTACAGTAATTTATTTTTCATAAATCTACTTTGCTAAACATAACGAAAAACAGTCACTCTCTTGCGGACACACACAAGTTTGAATTCACTTATCATTCCGTCGTTGACTTTTGAAAAACAGAGAACATAAATATAGTCAATGATATTTGATCTGTCAGTAGATTTCATTTTTTTAAAAAAGAAGATATGTAAATATCTATATTGTAAAACTAATGTTTATCAATTTCATAAATAATTAAATGTCCGTCTAAATTTATATCTTGTAACACTATAAGTAAGCATGAAATCACCTTCTGTAAACTTTGGATTTCTACAAAGTTTCCTGTCATGTTTTGTATGTATTGTGTCATATTACTTATTGATTTCAATTAAGTTATCAAAAATTAATTAAAAAATATTTTTGAAAAGAAAAAATAGTGTCTTCAAGACAAGTTGTGTACCTCAATCAAACTGAAAAAGTTTCTTTATAATGACATGTGTTATGCCTAATATTAAAAAGTTTTGGTTCTGAATCTCAGTTACCAAATTTTTCATCCCGAATCATTTTTGACATTCTAGTTAGACAATGTAGTTTACTGATGGATCAATTTGAACTATTTTTAGATTTGTAAAATTAAAGAAGATAAGTAGTAGCTATGTTCCAACATTTTTTAAAAAGTTTTTGACATTGAAATAATATTTGAATTTAAATGTCTAAAACTAAGTAATTAAGTATTGTAAAAAATCATATTCTCTTGTTTCATTTTTTGCTCAGTGGGATCTTACATGATCTTGGCGTTAACAACTGCTGTGGTTCAAACAAAAAGGAATCACTGACCAAAAAATTAAATAAGAATATTGATTTGAAAATACAACTGACACCAGACTGATTATTTTATTGTGATAAAAGTTATTAAGTTAAGTATTTTAGGTAATGCATTGTCAAACAAAAATGAACTCATAAACCATGTTGCACGGAAATATTCATCAATTCATGTTTTTTTTTTCATAAAAAAAAAAAAATAATACTTCCAAAAACCTAGTACTGGATCCTTTCTACATTGCATTTCCAGATCATTCAAAGCTATGTTAATATAGAATACACAGAGACAGACACAAATGTATCTTTTTGAGAGGTGATAAATTTAGTTCTTCGCAGTTTTAAAAATTGGATATGTTCTTCTGACTGAGTTTCATTCATGAATTGTGTTTGAAATCAATCATTCGTTTTGTGAGATCATTTATATTTCCCGATAGTAACTTATACCTAATGGTCAAAACATTTGATGTTCAAATGATATCTGCATTACCTATAAGCTCTTTCTAACTGTGTACATATGTTTTCTTCATGTTTATTTATTACTAATTATTGTAAATTATTTTTTGTTGTTTTAAAAAGATCCTCAAAAAGATTTTATTTTTAAAAAATAAAATATTATTTGTATACATATTTGATTATCTGTGGGTGTATAAAGATTATTGTTTTCGTTGTTATTAATTTTCGTTCTTATTCATATTGAATAGTTTTTTGCTTTTTATTCGTAATATGTTTTATAAATAAATAATGTTATTTCGTATATATGTTTGTAAATAAATGTGAAAGATGGTAAAAAATATAATCAATTATTGATTTACAAAAGAAAGCCAAAAAATATTTTTTTTTAATTTGATACCTATTACACAATATTCTCTAATTTGTGAGATTTAATAGAAAACTATCTTCTCAAAGAACAAATCAATTTTCATTTTCTTCTTAGAATTGCTTTTATGACAAACTAGGACACATGTTCGAATTAGAAACATCTCTCAAGATGACATAAAAAGACAACATCTTTTCGAGCAAAGCATAAAGACTCATTTAGAATCTGCTAAAATGAAAAGTCCTATTTTTTTTACCATCTAACTATCATACATATTCTATCTGTTTTTAATTTACGTTATTTTAACTGTAGTCTGTACGTATTTACATAGATTTTTTATCTACCTATAGGTAGATAAATATACTATTAAGGCTAGAAGTCATTTTGAATAGAATCAAATAGACTACAAATTTATTTTTTCTAAAGTTCCTGATTTTATATTTCAATGTTACTTAAAAAGGTATATGAAGAATGGTTATTAGGTGATAAACTTAAATATCAATTTAATTTGAGTCTACACAAAAATAATGTACATAATAAGTAAATAAATGTATTTGCATATTTGTACATAAACGAAAAAATGTGTTGAAAGTATTTTAAAATGAAAAAAAAAAAAAAAAAAAAATCAATTGAAATTCATTATTTTGGCCAACTTTCAATAGCACTCAGACTACCGAAGAGTCAATAGTGACCTGGTGATCACTGGGTACGATTGAAATCTCGCCAAAATAATTTATTTTGATTTTGATTATAATGTTTACGATTTTAAATACATTTATAAAATGTACGTTCGAACTCTGATACAATAAACAAATCATGTGTCTATTTTATTATTTCGGTCGCTTTCAAATTCAAGGTAGCAAAAATATCAGCAAAATTTTTACACATATGTACCTAATCACTCACTATCTTCCATCTCAAATTTATTTGATCGTTTTTGGGATATGATCTTTTTTTTTTTTTTTGATAAAAACTTAAAATTGAGAACAAATTTTACCATACGTTTTTAAATATACATAAATTTTTGGGCAGCTACTAGAGGAAACACTGAATTGAAAATGAATATTCTAAGAACAACCCCTAAACTTTGGCATTTTGTGTATCTTTATTTATTGTGTTGCCGACACATTCGACGATATAGGTAAATTATCTTTTTACACAATCTTAAAAAAAAATGCGTTCAGGATATCAGATTTGTAAACAAATGCAAAAAAAAAAAAAATTGCACAGTTATTAAATTGTTTTTCTTGACGTCTCATCGGAACAACAGTCCAAGTACTTTGATCTCTATCATAATAATATAACTTATTTGAAATGAATTTTCTGTCATCAGTTTTATTTCTTAAAATATATTTTTTCAAGGTTTTATCGCACGATACAAAACCTCTGGGAAAATCTAATGGTTTATTTTCATAACAATTTTTTTCTTCTTGAATAGAACGACCTTGCTGTCAAGTTTGTCGGTCATATTTTAATTTATCAAAAACAATTGAATCATCATTCCCAGTTTATTATGAGAGTGCAAGTACTTGATAATGAATAAAATAGTGAGAATAAACTTATTTGTATGGCGTTATGTCAAACAATGTTCTCAATTAGAATTCTATAAATTAATAACGGGGAAACAATTATTGTTAATTCTTCTATGTTAGGATTATGATTCTGATATTTTTGAGAATATTTTTCTTTTTGTTTATTTTTAAGAACGTATCTATATGATCTGCTAAACTTTATAAATACGCATCTGGTATTCGATATCATTTTCTCAATAAAATTCAGTTATCTAATAAGTTCATTATCCTCACACAAAATGTCAATCTGATAAATGGGAATCCTAGCATTCTCAAAACACATTTTAGGTATGCCTTAACCATTTCACTACTGGGTTATTCATATTCAAATGAAATTAATATTAATAAGTTTAAGATGATCTCATATTATTTAAATGTTTTTTTAAAACTTTTTATTGTTGTATAAAATTTAATAATTATAGTATATGAAAAAAGATGTATAAAAATTGTAAAGACGAAAAAATTAAAATAAAAAGAAAAACTTTTCAAATTTTAAAAATAATCTCACCTGTTATTTGATTTATTCCATTTTATTTGCGGAGTTATTTATTCGTCGAATGAAAAAAAAAAAAATATCTTTTTTTAAATTTCGATTAGAAATTCCATATTTTTCAGCTATCCATAATATTTTATGCTCATGAATTTGGGGTATGTACCACAGAGCAATAGCATACAAAAAACTGCCGGTGTAAGGCTATGTTCACATGACTGCGCGGTATCATATGAACATAGCCTTAAGTGACTTTTTAGTCTCATTCGGGATTAGTTCTCTCGGGTCCTCAACTAATACTTTGGATTGGTTCATTATCATTAATTTTGGGATTGCACAAATATAACCTCAAAACTACTTTGAACCACATAAATATGCATCTTTCAATTTTAACTTCTGTTATGCAAGCATAATTGTTTTATACATACTGATAATACATACATATACGAATGTAGCCAAAGACAAGATCATAGGAAAGTCCATATACGCCGAAGAACGATCACTCTGCAAACTGCAACAAATAATGTCTCCGAAGCTTTGTATTGATATTCGGTAAAAACTGATGGTCAAATATTGTTTGACCGATATTCCGATATTCAGTTTTTAGGGTGATCTGTATCACATACAGATCACCCTAAGAAATGAATATCTGTACCACATACAGATCACCTTAAGAATTGATATTCAGTTCCTAGGGTCATCTGGAAGAAAAAATCCTTCTCTGTTGGGAATTGAACCTACACCTTCTTGTTTAACCATAGTGGCTAACGAGGTATCTGAGTCCTTCCAGATTGTTCCAGTAGAACGATACATACAAACAAACAGACGTTTAAAAAAAAATCGTGGATTCAAAACTAGACTTAAGTTTGTTCGGTTGTTTTTTACAAACAGCGAAAGGTAATGCTCGAAACTAATTTTATATTAATTTGGTTGAATTGGGATACCATGTCAAATAAAACCATATGAAGGCAGATAAAATACTATATCTTCACTTGACTGTAAAAATATTACTTCAGGACACTTTCTTTTACAGCCATGATAATCCTGAAAATGAAAAATTCGTTTAGAAAATGTCCGTACGTAAACGCGAGAGCATTTCTATTCAAGGTTCAGGGACATTTTAGGTGAAAGATGTCACAATGTGACATTATTATTCTCTCTCTATGATCAAGTTTCATAAATTGTATATCAATCAGCGTCAAATATTTATGGAAGGAGGGAACAATACTTTTGTTATCAACGAGGCTACCCGATAGGAGGTTCTTAATATAAAACGATACAAGATACAGAATACAGATACGAATGAAACATATTTTATCGTCACCACCAAATTAATTAATGAAACGACACAAAAATAAATTTAGAATATGTCTCGAAAATATCAAAGGAAGATGTTCATAATGAATGGATATCCTGTGGCGTGTATTTCGTATGAGGAAGTTCGTATCAAGTGTAAAACAAAGTGTATTGAAACTTAAGTGTATTTTATACAGGACGATTACAAAATATTGCCGCTCAATCAAGTGAGATCTAAGTATTTGAAATCTACGATTTATTTTATTTTGTGAAGGAAATTTTTTTTTAAGTTTTAATTTTTGTCTATTGACTTTTTCATTTTAGAGATATCTTTAGAGATAAATCATATCTCTAAAATGAAAAAGTCCATAGACGAAAATTAAAACTTAAAAATAATAATTTTTCCTTCAAAAAAATAAGTCTCAATAGACATTCCTATATTAAATAATTTGCAATCAGTGCTATCTATATATTAAAAAAAAAAAAAAAAAAAAAAAAAANAGACCCCAGATTTTTTTAATTTTTTTTTGTGACGATTCCAAAGGTTCATTATTGAAAATAGTAAACCAAAAGTCAATAGACGAAAATTAAAACTTAAAAAAATCATTCCTTCATAAAACAAAATAACTATCAAGTCTCAATAGACATTCCTATATTAAATAAATCTACGATTTAGTTAGTTTTTCTGCCTATTTGTCTTTTAGTTAACGAATTATATTCGTATCAACATAAGAAACGTTGTCTTCTTGATAAAAAAAAAATCATTAAGAAAAATCGATAAAAACTGGGAGGTGGTTGTTATTGTAGCGGTGTTTATCTTAAATCGTCTCAACGAAATAGCCTTCGGCTGGAACTATGATGATTTCAGGTCGCACTATTGCGTAGAACCAGCCATCGTGAGGGCTATTTTTTATAATGTATTCATTACGTTCATAGAATTACCCAAAATACCTACAACTGACTGCTCACAATAGTTAGTCTTTTCAAATGGAAAGTATACAAGTATATCGGCAGTTACGAAATAAGATATTTTTGGCGAACCAGTTAATTCACTGTAATTGATTGCTTTCAAATGTCAACATAGTGGCAAAGCAGAACTAACTCGGGGTACTGGATTTTTTTGTTAGACGTTTTTCACCCCCCCCCNGACGTTTTTCCCCCCCCCCCCCCGAAATAAAAGGAAGAGAAAGATATAAGGTTCCGGGTTGTAGTAGACACAATTATGAAGACATAAAAAAGGATCCTTCTCTCCCAGTGAAACCATCGATTGTTGCAACTAGATACAAATATTTGCTTCTCGGTATTTAGTATCAAACTTTAAGAAAATAATCCTTTTTGTCATCAATTCTAAAGGTTCAATTTGATCAACTAAAATTCAGTTATTGAGGCTATGTTCAGATGACCGCGCGGTACCGCGCGGGATCAAATGAACAAATCGATACAAGTTTGTAGAACTAGTACCGGGCGGTCATTAGACAATATGCACTATTTATATAGATCTTGTGCTGCGCGGTTCGTCGTATCGCGCGTTCATCTGAACATAGCCTTACAATTCAGTTTTTTCTCCCTCTATCGTCTAATTTTCGTTCATTTGTTCATAGGTCTGGAACTCATCGTTCTCCCAAGATCTTAAAAAAAAGGAAGACCTGGGACAACCTTTAGCAGTTTTCCCAAAATTATTCAGGAAGCTGCTGAGCCTCATTGTGTGTCCTATTAATTTGACTTTCTCTCAATAGGTAACAATGACACAGTAAACAAATGATGGCCGATCCATCAAAATCTCTAACTGCTGATCTCCTTCGCTTAAGTCGGAAACAAATGAGACTGGTCACTGAACTATAATAACGATATACATTGTGGTCTCAGAAATCACCTACACAATATGGGAATCTTTAGGGAAAACCCATTGTGTACACTATGGGGGAGGAAGACGAAACAGCCTCTCATGTGATCTTTGATTGGAATGCCCTGCTCAATTGGAGAGTGAGTATCATCGGAGTTCCCAGAACTCGTCCAAAACAATCTGGTAAGAAGACTGTTCAAACTCGCTGGGCAGTTGAACCTTAACTAGAGAAAAAAAATTAACCCAATACACAAAAAGTCCATGAGGCTGAGGTGTAGGGATTCCAAACCTAAGGGGTTAAAGCTTAATGAAATGAATAGGTAATATGTTTCGTCAGACTTCTTTCTTTTCTCACGTCTCGTTAATAATGGTAATATGTTTCATCAGATTTCTTTCTTTTCCTCACGTCTCTTATATAATGGTAATATGTTTCACCAGATTCCTTTCTTTTCTCACGTCTCGTATATAATGGTAATATGTTTCATCAGATTTCTTTGTTTTCTCACGTCTCTTATATAATGGTAATATGTTTCACCAGATTCCTTTCTTTTCTCTCGTCTCGTATATAATGTCTGAGTTTTTTGTACTCCCTGTACTTTGAAAACATTCGAAATATTTGATTAAGAAGTGCTGCTTGAACGTTAATTTTCTAATGAAGAAGATTTTCGAGTGTCTTATTGATAGGATAGTTCCTCCTCCTCCCCTCCTTTTATCTTAACGATCACGTTTTGTAGTGTAAATTGTAAATTTATGAGTCTAATCGATAGCGATAGAACAGTAATGTCTTGAGTGTCATCACCTGTCACTTCAATATTTCTTTCGATTTTTGAGCTCGGTGTTGATATTATTTTAGCATTTCAAAAATAATTGCTTCTTATAACATTAATTGTTCCGTTATAAAGGTATTCCAAATTATCCATATTTTTATTATGCGTCTGTTACCAGGGCCGCAGACTGAAAATCCGGGCCGGGGGGGAGAAAATTACGGACCCCTCTATTATTCTTTCATCTAAAATCATCGTATGGGCAGTAATAAAAGTAAAAGTAGGCAATTCACTTAGTTGATGTGAAAAGGCGTGTA
>CM022885.1:4852499-4882181 GCA_012654025.1 Pachypsylla venusta
ATAAATGATGAGCAAACCAGTTGTAATAAAAATAATAAAAAAAATCATTTTATCCTTTATTTTGTTTGCGGGTACTTTTTACCCCTCCCCCCCCCTCTTGGCAATGCACGTAATTGAATAGAGCTTGGCAATCCTAGGGTTAAAACTGCTTTAGTTATTAAATCACATTAAAAATGTATTTGTCAAAAACTGAATTTGAGCCTAAATTTGTTTAAAAAAGTGGATTTAAATGTTTTTTTAGAATTAAAACTAAAGCTGCTTTTATTCAAATAATCAGTGAATTCTGGATATTTGTTTATACGTTAGAGGCTGAACATTCTAATTTTGGGAACAAAAACTTCATTTTTTTATTGACCTTGAACTCATTTTTCTATTGACCATCATGTGTCCATGTTCGACGGTTGTACATACGCAAAAGAGGCGTGGTCGTATAAACGTTTCCTAACCTCTCTAATTGAGTTAAAATTGATTAAAAAAAAATTCAAAGAGTTGCCAGACACTCCTCCTCGGTTCCAGAATCCTAGTTTAAATGTTCATCTCATTTCACATTATTGGGGAAAATGATCCTGGGTATATTTCAGTAAAATAATTTACCTACATAGAAGGCTTGACGTATTAAAAATTAGGACCTCTTCGTCACAGTCTTATTTAAATCGAAAATATTCTAATTCGGTTTTGAGTGAACCGAATGCACCCACGCTGTGTCAGGTAAATTAAATAGAATACCAGGTGCCCAACGATACATTATGTCATGTCAGTAGAATATTGTAAAGGGTGGAACGCTATCTGTGTCCTTAATTGTATTTTACTTTGATGGGAACCAAAATCTTTTTCCTAGTGAGTCTGTATTTTTCTATTTATGTGGAGGGCCATGGTGCTCCGAATATTTTTTTCAAACTACAAAATAGGGGCGAGGGACTTCAGCTGAACATGGGCTACAAAAATAGCATTTACTAAGGAGGACACTGAACCAACACTCAGGGCCGGATTAACCTTCCGCGGGCCCGCAGCACTATCACAGAGCGGGCCCCCTTTACTCCCCGTAGACGCCGTTCAGGAGCCAGTAAAAAAATTGATTATCTTTTGTTCTTCTGGTCTAGTACCTACAGCTGGTAGAGAAAAGTGAAATTAAATTTTGAGTATGCCAACATCGATAACACATGGTTACCGCTCATGCTAAAAGAACAATTAGCTTAAATAAACGAGTATTGCCGTTTTTTTATTAAGTTCCTAGGTAGTAGGTACCTACTTGTACTTTCCAAAATTAGATTTTACTACATACGTTGAAGAGATGAGGGCCCCGTTAAAATGATATGTTTTTTTCAATTGTCAACCCAGAAATGTCGAAATATCTAGTGTAAGTTGTCAAAGCGCGGGGCCCGTAGCACGTGCTACTATTTTTAATCCGGCCCTGCCAACTCTCTATTTGGCAGGAACGGACAATCACAATGGAATGAAGTTGTTGTTTTTGCAGTGGATTTCCTCATCATAAAATTAAATTTTTCTCCAATTTTATCTAATTTTGAATGACATTATCAAAAAGGTTTTAATTGCCCTTGACTGGTATGAAAAGGGCGAACCACCTTGAGGACGTTCACAAAGTTAAAATTTTTGCTGCAATAAAACGAGTGACCGGATACAAACAGATACCTACACAATAAATAAATTATAGTCCGCACTCGTTTTGATTATTTTCGAAATATTTCATGATTTAGAGGTATTAAATAAAAATCTTATTAAATAGATATTTGGAAAGCGCGACTGTATGCTTACCGTTTTATTGCAGCAAGAATGTCAACTTTGTGAACGTCCTGATGATGGACATCAAAACCTTTCCTATAATCTCTCTCATATATTTCTAACATTTTTTCAAATTTAGATGAAATGGGGAGAACAGTTGATTTTATGAGGAAAACGGCTACAACAAAAAAATTTTTTGTATTAAGCGACTCGTAGAAGAATCAATTTGTTACGACCTTAGGGTGGTCGTCCTTTTCAAGCGACTACACGTGACTACAAACTTACGAAATTACGAGCAACTGAACCAACTGTATGTATGTTAATGGTACCTCGTACATAGAACGCACGTATACGCTTTCAATTGACGACCTGCTTGAACGTACGTATCCATTATTCAAAATCCATTGCGATTTGAAATTGCACTTGTACCTAATTACACTACAGAGTAGGTTCAGTGTTCTTCCACTTGTAATTACACTAGAGATTTGGTTTAGTGTCCTCTCACTTGTAATTACATTAGACAATTGGTTCAGTGTCCTTCCACTTGTAATTACCCTAGAGAGTTGGTTCAGTGTCCTTCTACTTGTAAATACACTAGAGATTTGGTTCAGTGTCTTTCCACTTGTAATCACCCTAGAGAGTAGGTTCAGTGTCCTTCCACTTGTAATTACACTAGAGAGTTGTATCAGTGTCCTTCCACTTGTAATCACCCTAGAGAGTTGGTTCAGTGTCCTTCCACTTGTAATCACCCTAGAGAGTTGGTTCAGTGTCCTCTCACTTGTAATTACCCTAGAGAATTGGTTCAGTGTCCTTCTACTTGTAAATACACTAGAGATTTGGTTCAGTGTCCTTCCACTTGTAATCACCCTACAGAGTAGGTTCAGTGTCCTTCCACTTGTAATCACCCTAGAGAGTTGTTTCAGTATCCTTCCACTTGTAATTACACTTGAGTGTTGGTTCAGTTTCCTTCCACATGTAATTACATTGGAGATTTGGTTCAGTGTCCTTCTATCAAATCACGCATGCAAAACAAACATTTTTTTTTTTTTTTTTTCATATTTCCAATACCACCCAGTAAGTTAGAAAGCATATTTTTTTTCATATTTCCAATACCACCCAGTAAGTTAGAAAGCATATTTTTTTTTTCTCATATACTTTTGATTTTCATATTTGTATATTTGAAGCCATTGACTAAGTAAGTGAGAAGGATTCGAATATGTTCTAATTCCGACCAAGTTGACTGAACTGACAAATCATCAATTCAACAGAATGAAAGATGTAATTGGAATTTTATTATTTCAAATGTGGCATGACCAAAGAACAAAAATCAACAAGGCCAATCCAAATTGATGTAAAGTATTAATGATTCACATCTCACTAATACCTAATTATAATGATAATCTGGGATCCATACATTTTATGAATAGCATATTCATACGAGATGAGGAACAAATGGTAGGGGGTAGCGGGTAGGGTTTGGTAGAATCTCAGACAATAATCATGTGAGTTCCAACATAATCCGTTTTTATTTCTTGTTAAAGATAGGAAATGAAAATGTCGAAAATTCTCGACTTGACTATGTTTTTCAATTCATGTTTTTCCTGAGTGTCTCATATGCGCGGATATAGGGGAGGGCCCGTGGAGCACGTGCCCCCCAGTTTTTTAAGCGGGCGATGTTTCTCAAATTTCATTATACCTCCGTAATTTTTTTAAAAAATCAAATGAATGGTGATCCGCTGTGTCTTTTATCCCATTGAGAGGGGGGCACTGGCCCTAAATAATTCCCAAACCTGAGACTAAATAGAAATACATAATTATCTAAATAAAAAATCGTCAAAAATTCTGTCATCCGTCATTGCAATTTTTTTCGTCATCACGCTTAAAAAATTGCTTATCACCCTTATGAAAGGTATTTGCGGTAAGTTCTGCAACTTATAACAAATTAGGTATCGTACCTCAATAAACATTGCATTAAAAAGTACTGCCCATGAATCGAACCCCCGGTCTCTAGATTACGGGTCCCTCCCCCTCCAAATTTTCTATTTGGTATATTGTGCGATTGTGCCCCCAAAAGAAGAGGTCTATATCCGCGCATGGTGTCTCAGGATTTCTATGTAGATATTTATTGATAGAATAGTTCCCGCATGTGTATTTCATTGAAGCAGTATGGTTAGTTCAGAATTGTTGTTCAGGTCGTTATTGAATTGGGTTAGCAGTAATTTTAGTTCTACAATTTTAAATTTATTATTTTCGAATACACGTATTTCTTTCTTGGATTTTACACCAAAATGAAAAATAACTTTCTTAGCAGAGATAACACATCATTCATAGACACTCCTTGTGGTATTAATGTGTGAAATTCTGTTCTTAATTTATAAGGTCATTAAAAGGACCGTGTTTTCAGATAATGGAGGACCTTATGACTGCAGCGACGGCCAAACTCCATTTCGATGGACAGGGCCGTAGAAAATCAGGTCCGGGGGGGGGAGAAATTACGGGCCCCTCTATTATTCTTTCATCTATAATCATCGTATGGGCTGTAATAAAAGTAAAAGTAGGCAATTCACTTAGTATGATAGCAACAAATAATTCGATTATCAGCTGTTATTGTTTACGAAATATATTAATATACCAATATATATGATTGCTGTACAAGCTGAAAGGTCGCACTATATTGTAAATTCAGTGTCCTGCAATAGCCATTGTCCCTTATTAGCCCACTATCGCTAAACTTCTCATTTTGTGTGTTTGAATATTTTTCAAAACTTTTATGTTGATTTATTTATTATTCAGAAGAAAAAAAATGAAAAATTTCATTATGATTTCATTTTTCTCCTGGCCATTCCCCCCATTTCGTCAGATGGAAACAATGGCGGCACCACTGGGAGAAGTTTATGCAGTTCCAAGGATACTCCTTTGAGGTTGATTAGGTTTCCAACGCTTCACCAGGTTCAAAGGCTAAAGGTCTGATACTTTTCTTACAGAGCTCCTATAAGAGAAAAGAAGATACACGTTGAGCATTTCTAAGCAAAACGGCATGACCATTGAAAACTGATATACATGGCATTATGCCATAGCGTGTGATCCTCTTTTTTTAGAAGATATCTTGTGCTGGAGCTCATGACCAGCAAATGTAAATTTGTAAATTCTATTTAGTGCTATTCAAACAATTTTCTTTATTGTAATGTTAATGTGTTTTTTGGTTTCTTTAGAACGACTGCGTCAAAATATCAGATTCCAAGCCTTACAGTTGACGTCAGTATAGATTATTATTGGATCAAACATTATTTTTGAGACATGCGTCCGGTACTGAACACATTTTAGTTGTTCTTCTTGTGAGTGGCCACTCTCCACATGTTCTGATTGATGTACAAACAGACGAGTGATTAATTCCTACTGCTGTGCAGTGCCAGGATAAGGCTTAGCTCCTACAGAATGTCTTGTTTTATTTAAAAAAATAAAATATTTTTATTATTTTTTTATTTAAGAATGTTGATGTTGAAGAATTATAGGTACATGTTCATATTGTATATTTACTTTTGAAAAATTAGGTGTCAAATTAAGATAATATTAATGACGGCTAAAACAACAACAATGAGATGCAATAAAATAGTAACACGTCAGCCATCAGCAGCACAGAACATAGTTAGTGCCCGGGTGTTCAGTGATTATCAAAATACTAACCAGATAACGAACAACAATGAGATGCAATAAAATAGTAACACGTCAGCCATCAGCAGCACAGAACATAGTTAGTGCCCGGGTGTTCAGTGATTATCAAAATACTAACCAGATAACCAACAAGATTAACCGACCACTTTCGACAATGTGTGCAACTCAGCTTTTTATTATATTGTATTTTGACATCTCCGTGGCAGAGTGCGCATCACACTCAGCTTGCACCAAGGAGGTTCCGGGTTCGATTCCTGGACGGGTCGAAAATTTGATAAAGTTTTTTTTCGAATTTTCTACTTGGTCTGGTTGTGTTTGGGGGTAACTTAGCCTCCTGAGGACAATTGAGAAGCTATGGTAATAGCGCCAAGTGGTAGCATTATAAGGTAAACATCGTTAAAGTGTAGCTTAGGCTTAGTGATATTGGAGTGAACGTTAAAAATACCTTGTAATGCTATGATGCCCACAAACATTCCAATCCAATTTTATGATTTACTTAAATTCATAATGGGAATGGGTCATACTTCAGATTGTTAGATGTTACTTGAGGGGTAACATCCTCATCGGACGAGCCCACCTGAGCTGATGTTGTAAAATAATATAGAAAGCAACTCTGCAATGCTGATCTAATTATATTGCAGTGATTGACATCTGAAGCCCATGCCAATTATTAGCCTCCAAGATTATGTGTATGATGACAATGTAAACTTTATCAGCAAACAACAACTTCTTTAATAGAAGTTGTTTTCAAAAAAAATTCATACATCCGCCTATCGGAAATATTGATGCCACCATTGGTTGATTGAATCATAAATATTTTATCGTATGCGTCTTTCCCTGTAGCTGATCATCTCATGTTTGGCTTTTGATCAAGTCCTTGATCAAGATTTGATCAAGGAATTGACTAATTTGTCTAAATTTGAGATGGGTTATATAGCCAAGAGAAGTGATCATTTCAAAAAGCCGTTATTACTTTTATTCGATTATCTAATTAACTAAAAAAAAAAAAAATCTAAAGCGCTCAGCTAAGATGTAGACAAGGTGCCCTCTAATTTATGAACCCCCTACCATTTTTTATGGAAAGTCCAAAAATTAAATAAAAAATCCGTTTTCCGGCTTTACCATGTATATGTATCGCTGTAATTTGCGTTAACTCAGACATATACAAAGGGATACTTATTAACATTATCATTAAAAGGTCAACATCTATGGAAGTAAAATAATAATCCATTTTTAAAAATCCAGATTGCCAGAGTTTTTATATGCATCTTTATTTTAGATGTACCAAAATAATAATAACAAGACTCGGTCCTGAAAGTTCTACATTAATTAAGTTACCCGGAAGGTTTAAATAGATGTTATAAGATGTAAAGTTCCGTCGTTCATGACTGGCCGATTTTTTATTTCGATTATAATGACCTTATCATTATCTCAAATTAGTGTACAAGACAAGATAGAAAGATCTACAATTTGAACAAATAACTAATCAGAATAGTTCATTGTCAATTATTTGGAAGGAACCGTAAAATAAAAATTTAGTTTTGAATTAGATATCTTCAACTTTCTGACGAAAACAAGGATAATCTTTTAAAATTTGATCAAAGAAAGTAATAATTAATGTAAAAAAACGAACTTTCGCACATAGTGATCCGTCGGCATTAAATTTAACTTTTAATTTTTTTCCCGAGATTGAAGCCAAGCAAACAATCACCGAAAAATTCATTTCGAATTGCATTTAAGTGTCCGTTCTACTTATTATTATTATTCATTGTGATGGCATTTGCCTTCGGAATTCCAAGTGCTGCGTCCACTAGTTAGGACTATCGCACACCAGTTTCTCCGTTCCACTTAAAATGAATAAGAATGTAGAAAACTTTTTCGAAATTATAATGTAACTAAAAAAAATAGTCCAACAAAATAATGAATGCGGAGAGCAATTTTAGGTCCGCAAAATTTTCTACTCATATAAGTTTGAACAGATAAGTATACAGTATACAGGGTTTGCACTTTCTAGTTGTCCCATAGGATTTTACATGTAAATTTCGAATTATGGCTGGCATATCCTCCCAGTATGTCACAAAATAGAAATGATGATTAACGAGATTTCCAATGAAACCACTATCACGAAAATCGGACTTATGTTTCTGGACTTAGAACCCATATAGGGTTCCTTCATAGGATAAAAGATGCGAATCATTCTATATACCAAAATCGTGTGGAACTTGGCGTCAAGGGTGTAAAATCTGTGGGTGGCGTAAAATAATACAGAAAGTAACTCTGGATTTCCTTCATAGGATAAAAGATGCGAATCATTCTTAATACCAAAATCATATGGAACTTGGCGTCAAGAGTGTAAAATCTAAGGATGGCGTAAAATAATACAGAAAGCAACTCTGGATTTCCTTCATAGGATAAAAGATGCGAATCATTCTTAATACCAAAATCATATGGAACCTGGCGTCAAGAGTGTAAAATCTAAGGATGGCGTAAAATAATACAGAAAGCAACTCTGGATTTCCTTCATAGGATAAATGATGCGAATCATTCTTAATACCAAAATCGTATAGAACTTGGCGTCAAGAGTGTAAAATCTGTGGATGGCGTAAAATAATACAGAGAGTAACTCTGCAATAGTCTTATGTTATTGACGTAATTATATTGCAGTGATTGACATGGTTCTTGGGGTACATTCAAATTATTAGCTTCTAGATTAGATGTATGATTTTTCTATAATATAATTATTATTATGATAAAAATTAAAAACTTTAGCAGTTGCCTACTGCAAAAGTTATTTAGAGCTGCAGACTCATGCATCAACAGCTTCTTTAGAACTGCATTCCCATAGGAAACGATAATGCCATTATTTATCAATCAATCGCTCCATAGATACAAAACTCAGGGCTCCGTATTAAAAAAAAAATCGGTGAGCGCTCTCAGTTTAATAGTGGTTTTAAGAGAACTGATTTTTTCAACTACTTTAGTCTAAAAATCCTGAATATCAGATACAGATATGGAAAAAGTTCACCTTCTATCTTTAGGATTCAGTTAAGCAAAACAGTTATCATTAGCAACGTTGAACATCAGTCTAAATAATTTGCTGAAATTCAATTGGATTATTATCACCATAACTTAACAGCTAAATTCAATTCATGATATTTTGTTCGTAAAGTTAAATTGCAATTTCTCAAAGTGGAAGAAGAAACTCGAGCAAAATAAAAACCACTGAACATATTCATTATTGGAATCGCACAATATTTCAGCCAATATGTGCAGACTCAGGAGTAAATTAAGGAAGGTATATGAATCATAAATTGACGTCATCAGAAGATCAGGTGTCACAATGATATTAAGAAGCGCAGAACATTATGACGTTATGAGTACTACATTTTTTTTTTATGTTTATCGAAAGATTTCGATTTTCACTCTTCTGAACACTAAAAAGTAAAATATAAATGAAAGTGAGAAGTTAGATTTCCATGTTCATGTAAACATAATACGAACGAAATTAGAATTGATTCCTACATATTACGTCATTGGAATGACGGGGTAGTCTTCTTAGTATTTTGAGATGATACCAATTTGAAGATATGGAAGAAGACAGACAATAGTAGGCGAAGACTTGTGAGAAGATCTAAAAATAGATGGGAAGACAAAGAAAAAAAGGTATTCACAAAGTCAACCAGGGTGTGGAAATCGATAGAGTTTCACAGGGTGTCCCATAGGTGTGAGGATAGAGTTTCATAGGGTGTCCCAATGAGAACACAATATTTGAATTTTCAATGGAACATGATTTTCTGAAGCCATTGAAATATTGAATGATATATATTGATCAAATCCACAAATCATATATAAAACAACACAAACAACACATAAAACAACACATTGCAAACAGTTTGTTGCATTAATTCTCTTTTGTCAAAAATTTCAATTAAAAAAGTTTTGGAGGAACTGGTTGTATTTCGTTGATACAATTTCGAATTTCCACCTTAAATTGTTGAGTGGTACTTGCTGGTCGCAGGGTTGTTAACATAAACCAGGAAATTTATGTTACTGAATTGCGGCAACTAATTCTCTTCGCCAAAACGGGAGATTTAAGCAGAGAGAAAAAATGTGGGAATTATAATAAGTTTTGGGCTATCAAATCAATGATGTTTTAAGGTGCACTGAGTTTCATAGGGAGCCTATAAATTAAACCTCGTCATTATAAAGATATGTGCCTTCTACCCAAATCCTGCAAAAAGTCAAAGATTCAATTCAACTCCGTTGAAATAAATCTGTTCACAATTTGAATAAAAAAGTATCAGACAAAATGAGAAAGCAAAATAAAAACCTATTAAATCTCTGCTGATAGAATATTTGGAATTAATCTTCAGTTAAGTCATTCAGAGTGTCTAAGATATCTATCTGCCCACACCGACGCTTCCTTGGTTAACCGCATAGATATTATTGAAGACATAACATTGTCGACCAAATGGATACGTCTTAATTTTAGGTAATGGCTGCTTCTCCTTTTATTCTCACCTCACTCAACGTTTTTGTATATGCCCGTACATTACTTGGCGTCAGTATGGAATGATTGATTTGGCAATTGATTTTTTCGTAAAAATAAAAAAAAGATAAAATGATGCATACTGTTTATTTTATCAAAATTCAAGTATATGTTATATACCACGTTTTTTAAAAAGATTACAATCCTAGTGTTATACAGATTCATTACTCCATACTTTCATTTTCGATTAGTTTTTTGGAAGCGACTGAAAGTTCACGCTTGGAAGAATGACTGTTAGAGATATAAGCTTGAGCTTGTAATCGCGCGTAGTCGCTTCCCTTTAGGTATTCTATAAAATATACATAGTGTACCTACTTTATCCGCATACTCGTATATTGTAAGCACATTTTATAGAAATACTAGCTCAGTACCCGAACTTCGTTTGGAGAAGATGAGAGAACATGGGGAGTAGTAATGGGTTGTTAAGCTATGTAGAAGGTATTGGGAGTAGTATTGGGTTAGGTTTCAAAAAAAAATAATAATGCTGAGTTTAATCTGGGTCTGCGACCCTTGCACAGACTTCAACACCATTTTTTTTTTTTTNTAGAAGATATTAAATTATAGATAAAAACCTATTCGCAGACCTACCGAATGTACATACAAAATTTCATTAAAATCGGTTAAGCCGTTTTGGAGGAGTATGGTAACAAACAAAGATTTGCAAATCTGTTTCTTAGCTCTCTATATAAAATTCCACTCCGCATCTAATGGTATGATTGAGCTATCTTAAAATAGTTTCCGCTTTCTTTCAAGAGCTATGGAGCTTTTTTGTGGATTTTCAAGAAAATGTAAATATTTTTTTTTAAAGAATAACGAATTTTTTGCTCTCTTGTATATTTTTAGAGACATATCTCTTCTGAATCTTCTGAATTAAGCTAACAATCACATTTGGTACATCAGGTATAATGTGGACGAGAACATCACTTGGAAATAGTTTTTCTATTCTTTATCTATATAAAGCATGACCTAAAGACAAATGAAATACTGATAATAGAAGTTGGAATAAAGGAAAAAAATATGAATTATTTGGGAAAAAAAAATGGGAATGATGTACAGAGGAGTTAAGATTTCCTTGATTCCAGTGGTGCTGACATTAGATGAGTTGATTACGAAACACTTAAAAAAAAAAAATAATAATAATACAATAAAATCCAATGGTTTCCATGTAAAATAGAGAACACGATAATGAAGAAATAAGAGCGAAATAATGGAAGTGGAGGAGGTGATGGAAGAAATTTTAGAACAATTTATCTAAAATATGAATTATTTGGAAAAAAAATGGGAATGGTGTACAGAGGAGTTAAGATTACCTCGATTCCAGTGGTGCTAACATTAGATGAGTTGATAACAAAATACTTTAAAAAAATACATGGAAACCATTGGAACTGAATAAATAAAATAGAGAACACGATAATGAAGAAATAAGAGCAAAATAATGGAAGTGGAGGAGGTGATGGAAGAAATTTTAGAACAAAATATCTAAAATATGAATTATTTGGAAAAAAAATGGGAATGATGTACAGAGGAGTTAAGATTACCTTGATTCCAGTGGTGCTAACATTAGATGAGTTGATAACAAAATACTTAAAAAAAATACATGAAACCATTGGAACTGAGTAAATAAAATAGAGGACACGATAATGAAGAAACAAGAGCAAAATAATGGATGTGGAGGAGGTGATGAAAGAAATTTTAGAACAATTTATCTGTTCCCATATCATTGATCCCATTATGATAAGGTTCCAAGTTATAACCATTCCTCTAACACAAGTGGATACTGCTAGCACTGAATGTTTTTTTTAATATACGGGTAGAAATTCTGATTTTCTAACGGATGCAGCGTTAGTTTTTTATCTTTGCTTTATGTTTTAGAAAAAATAATAATCAGACAAATTGTTTTTTAATTGCTTTCGAACAATGGATATTAAATAAGATTGACATGTTATTCCGTGTATGTCGCAAACAATCACTGAGAAACAATTGAACAAATGAAATGCTGATGCTTTATCCGCAAGATGAATTTTTTATAAATATATTTTTTTTTCCATTTAGAATAAAGATGGCGTCGTCAGTTCACCTACTAACTTTTGCTATGCCATTACTGGCCGTAGTAGCTTTCATTTCAAACTGAGGTTAGTTTTAGAAAATCTCCATATTTATTTTGGTGTAGGGTAGAAGTTAAGAACCTCAAGCAAATATCTACCTATGAATTCCACCCATGCGCAGATATAGCCCTCTTGTTTGGGGGAGGGGGCATAATCGCACAATATAAGTAGAAAATTTGGAGGGGGGAGGGACTCGTAACCTAGAGAACAGGGGTTCGAGTGCTGGGCAGTACTTTTTAATGCAATGTTTATCGAGGTACGAGTACGATTGTTAAAAGCTGTAGAGCTTACCACAAATACGTTTCACAAAGGTGATAAGCGAAAAGCGATTTTATAAGCGTGATGACGAAAAAAAAGTGCCATGACGGATGACAGAATTTTTGACGATTTTTTATTTACGTATTTCTATTTAGTCTCAGGATTGGGAATTATTTAGGGGCCCGTGCCCCCCCCCCTCTCAATGGGATAAAAGACACAGCGGATCACCATTCATTTGATTCTTTTTTTAAAAAAAATACGTGATTAGGTATAATGAAATTTGAGAAACACCGCCCGCTTAAAAAAACTGGAGGGGGGGGCACGTGCCCTCGGGCCCTCCCCTATATGCGCGCATGATTCCACCATATTATTGAAAGTAATTTCTTCTACTGAACCGAACTGGAGAGAAATCTCACCGTACGAAAGGTACCTAAAGCATAATGTTCCAATGAACACTTATACTGATCCCGCTTGTGCTGCCCTCTAGAGTGAAAGTAGTCATTTTAGCTCAAGGGTTTGCCACATTTGAGCTGCTTTAGGTGAAAACAGCTGTTGTGTTGCTTTACAATAAAAAGTTATCTGTTAGAATCTGAATTCAATCAAAGGAAGAAGTGTAGACCGTCCGCATTATCTAGAAAGTAATTCTAGCTTATTACTTTGATTTAAAATGAAAATAATATTTTCTTAAAAAGTAATCATGATGTTCTAAGAATACCTATGCAGGGGCGGATTTAAACTTTCGCCGCCCCTGGGCAATTTAGAACTTGCCGCTTCTATTTTGACAAGAAATGCTTTGATAATTTCATTCGTTAGTGCTTACTCAGTAATTTTGTCGATTATTTGTAGACAAGAGAAATACAAACATTAATGAAAAAACAATGTTCGAAATCTCATTTATTTTATTTCAATTATTACAGCCTAGGTACTCGTCAAAAACCTCTTCTTTCAACACTTACAGTTGGAGTTTGCTATGTATATTGAAAACTGTACAGTATCTTTCTGATTTTCTATCGTGTAAAAAGTGAGAAAAATGTATAAACAATGACACTATTTTTATTGCAGCTAAATCCAAAAAAAAAAAAAAATTCCATATTTAAGTTGCTTTATATTTTGCTGCCCCTAAATTCTGCCGCCCAGGCCATGGCCTATGTTGTTTTAACGGTTAATCCGCCACTGTAAACTTATGTTCATTGGTACGTTAGGTATAGTATCAGTAAACTCTTATTATTGGTTTACGGGAAAAATAACAAGTATTATTTTTCATGTAGGCTTGTTCTAATTTTGTTAATTACTAGACAACTATATTATTTATTTTCTGTGAAAATAACCATTCTTTTAGAACGATGTGTTAACTGGTACAGCAGCCCGCCCTAATAATTGCTTGGTCCGATGGTAAAAAGCGTTCTTTAAATTTTTTCTGAACTTAACTAGGTATTTTTTTTACTGTAACAGGAAAAAAATTGTAAACAAGTGGAACACTTTGTGCGGTGATCTACTAATTGAAGATAATTTACACATTTGCAACTGTGTTTTCATAATGTATTTTACTCTTCTTTTTCCTCTCTGGATGTCTGATAAATAAACATAGTTTGCTGTTAGTTGTTCTGTGAATTGTAGACCTCATTCAGTTCACCGAAATATCTTATTATGTATCTTGCTATCGAAACCGTTTGAAATCACTGAAATTAGTAAAAAAAAAAAGAGAAAATATGGTTGTATGAGTGCCGGGATGTACTCTGTTTTGACCGATCGAAGTGAAGTCGAGTTATTTCGAACATATCAAGTTTCACCAGAATCAGACCAAGCGTTCGAGAGTTATTGCGGCAATTCTGTCGAGTTATTTTGTCCATATCAAGTTTCACCGGAATCAGACCAATCGTTCGAGAGTTATCGCGGTAATTCTGTCTAGTTATTTTGTCCATATCAAGTTTCATCAGAATCAGACCAAGCGTTCGAGAGTTATCACGGTAATTCTGTCTAGTTATTTTGTCCATATCAAGTTTCATCAGAATCAGACAAGCGTTCGAGAGTTATAGCAATAATTCTGTCGATTATGTTGCGTATACCTACATACAATGTTTTCCTCCCAACCACACTGTAACTGTAACCGGGTTGTTTATCTGAATACAAAGTTTTACATCCAAAGAAAAGGTCTAAACGTTGTAAGTACGTTTTCCTTAGATGGGTACAAGCCCTTATATTTAAAATATTATATTATTATTTGAGTATTTACATTTATTAAATTAAAAGATGTTATAAGTTCGATTCAGTGAAAAGGTAATAAGGATGGGACTTACCAGGAGATCCTCTGTCTTTCTATCCTAGACTCACACTAAAGTTCCAACGATCATCCTCCCTTAATATACCATCATTGTTAATTATCGAATTCTGATAATCTGAAGTACGTAATCGTTCTCAGGCGGTTCTTCGGGTTGTATCACTTAAATGTCCACCATTTGGCCCCAGCTAGCCCAATATGGACCATTGTATGAATATAATGAATGTCCATAACATGTTACATCAAAATCGGATAGGACGGTCGAGATTTATAGTAGTACAAAAAGACAAACAAACGAAACAAATTTCATCTGCAAATCTAGACCTCGTTCGATCAAGCAACAAGTTAAACATCCATACTATTCACGTTACCAAATATTATTATTGAAGTGAGTTGTAGGTACAATCTGTTTATTTTATTTATATTAATTTTTCATATTGCTTGGTATAGGCTATAGACGCTTCGTTCTAACGCTTTTAAAGTAATAGAGTCCACTGCTCCAGCCGCTTCAAATTCAATTTCGATGGCCACAAGTTTAATCTCCTCATCTCTCTTCGTTCTACCGCTTTTCCGACACTTCCATTGGTATGCGATCACCATTGGTTTGATCCTGTTCATTTCTTAAAATGTAGATGATCATTTTAATTATTTTTGGACCTGAATTCTTTTCTAAATGTTTTAGTGTATCTTAATAGCATTATGCATTTTCATTTGAATGTATTTCTAAATTTTGCAAAAAAAAAGTCCGATATTTTTGTAATGCCCAACTTTAGAAAAGGACAATGGATTGTATCCAGAGGTCTTGCATATAACCCAGTACATTTGATCATAGTCTACCGGAATGCACCGCTTCTCACGGTCTCAGTTTGTAAAGCGACCTCGACCTTCAATTTATTGCATCCATTTTATTGACGGGAGACCCAAGATTTGCACGATGTTCTTCTGTCTTGGCTGCACTAGAACTAAACTTAACTTTTTTATCATACCCGCAACATTTACCCCGTCCATAATTCAAAGGGAATCATATTTTCACTGAAATATTGACGGAAATATTTTGTTTCATTAGAAATTAACATGGAAATTGTCAATTTTGCTGACATTTTGTATCTTTGGCGGCGTAAGTCTTGTTGGCCCCCAACAAACATTCACTAGGGGCCTCTAATTTTTTCCATAGATTTCCCCTCGCAAAGTTTAGAAAAGGAGGGGGCTCACAATATTTTATTTGTCCAACTACAGGATCTAGATAAAAGGGTAATTGGAGGGAAGTTGAGCTGAGCTCTTTCAACTAATCGGCTATCTACCATAAAGAGGCCGTTAGCCCAAAGAAACTGGGGAGAATTGTATGATACTCCCGTTACAATCGGGTATAACACTAAAATTTTCCTCTGTGTTATATTCCTGAGAGATCATAAAGATATATACTGGCACTGGGTTTTATCCTAAAGGGTCCCTTAAAAATATTTAATTTGGCTCAACCGCTCAATTTACATAGCCTAAAGTCCGTCAAAGACCACAGCAAAGGTGCCTTGGAGGGAAAATATTCATGTCTCTCTGTTAATGCTTAATAAAATCCAAAACATATTCCTATGAAAACAGGAAGAAAGAAGTTTGAAGGGAATGCAATCTTTTCTGGCTCATGTAAGATTTAAAACAAAATTCATCCCTACATCCTGCAAATATATGTTTACGGGATACAGGGCTTCTTATAGGGCGCAATGTGCTTAGTGCCGAGACAATTTTGTATCTGAAATACTCCCTTGCGGGTCTATCTTTCGTGTAATCGTGTCAAGAGCCGAAGTTTTAGAGATGCAGTTGAAAAGCTTCAAAACAAACAACCGAAAAGATGCGAAGTCTCCGAAGAGGATAAAGTCGTGGGATTTTGTAAGTGTACTTGTGTTCCTTGCATTTCCTTAGTTCCGCTGAAAGAATTGTTCATTTTCCTGAAAGTTAGAAATTAGGTGTCAACTTAATTCTTGAATTAAAAGCTCAACATGTAAATTTTTTTAAAGAAACACGCTCTCGCTACTACGATCGACTGATCCAAATGTCTACTGTGAGCGTATAACATATAACGCTTACAGGGGACGGGGATCTATTATCCTAAATTCATTCACACGAAGTAGCGTGTAGTCGCTTCCAAAAGACGACCGGGGTAGTACTCAAGTAGCTGGATTGTATGTAAACAAATAAATATCACCCTATTTTATGACAGCAAGGTTCGTCTAGAAATAAAAAGTGTGTTCTCAGTTGTATTTTATGTTTCCAATTTCAGATGCTTCCGCTCAATAATTTAATATTTTTTCAATGACAATAAATAAATTACTCACGTTGGAAAATTGATATTCCACAAAGCTCTCATTGAAAAATAGATGTTCCACAAAGCTTACGTTGGAAAGTTTTTATTTCTACACGAACCTCGCTGTCAAGCTTTGTGGAATATCTTAATATTTAGAGTAATTAGTATCCTATATAAATTGCAAGCGTAAAATTTGTCGAAAATATTCAACAGCACTGGATTAATAATAATATGACAAAAAGTGCCAATGTTCTGGATGCATTTTTTTTAGAGAGTATTTTAATAATAGATAAAATAGACATTATTCATACTATCTACAATTCTACATAAAACTACGAGTAAATCTATGGTAAAATTATTTAGAGCTTTGTATGAGAGGATTTTGTTCCCCAGATTCTTAGCGATGCTCAGAAAATGCCAGCTATATATATATATATTTTTTAGAATCCAGAAGTATGGCTTTCTATCCCACCTGAAGGGCCACAGTTTGGAGTAGAGAAAGATGGAAAGGGCTCAGAATGTAGAACTAATATTAAATTTAATATCCCCTTTTGACTGATCTTTGGAGCAAACAAAGATTTTATATCGATTCCTAAGTATTTTCTGGACTCGGTTTATTTCTTATTTTTTTTTATTTTTTATAGGAAAGTATCAATCTTTTGCTCATTTATCTGTAAATTAGGTATACCTGTTAACAAAATTCTGGTAAATATAAACATCTTCGCTATCAAATATCTGACATCCGCTTCCGTCACTGGACCCCTTGTTTACATTAAAATCAAAATAATATGGAACAGTGCACGTTGTATTTTTATAACGTGTCAAAATAAATAAAAGAAACATCTTCTTTGTGATAATAGCTTTACTTTTAGATCATCAATTGACATGATTTAATCCATAGGTACTTCATCATCATCATAATCAACCATTGGTAGTCCACTTTTGAACAAAGGTCTCCTCTA
This sequence comes from Pachypsylla venusta, assembly GCA_012654025.1. Classification (NCBI taxonomy): domain Eukaryota; kingdom Metazoa; phylum Arthropoda; class Insecta; order Hemiptera; family Aphalaridae; genus Pachypsylla; species Pachypsylla venusta. The sequence goes on from CM022885.1 coordinate 4,870,360, forward strand.
AATTCTTCCAGCATGATCTATCCTGAGCAATTGCCTGCAATCTTGTTCTCGCAACTTCCCTGATTTCGTCTCTCCTTCTTTCCTCAGGTCTTCCTCTTGGTCTTTTCATACTTCTCGGGTACCATTGTAATATTTGGGTGGTCCATCTCTCATTCTTGCAATATGTCCCGCCCATCTTCACTTCATTCTCTTAATTCTTTCCACAATGTCCATCACCTTGGTTTTACATCTTATCCATCCTATTCTTTTTCAGTCTCTCTTCGTTATACCCAAACATACTTCTTTGAGTTGTCTGCAGTTTTTGTATAGTTTTTTTTTTTTATAGATTCAATATTTCACATCCGTAAGTTATGGCAGGCAAGACACATTGATGAAATACTTTTCTCTCCATACTTAGAGGCATCCTACTTTTAAATATGAGTCCATAGGTATATGTAGGTACTTATTTACACATAAAGAACAAAAGCAGCTTACAATTCTCTTTCAATTAGAAGAGGCTTTGTCGACTTTTTATCTTTAATAATTAAGACTGCGACGGTGACGATTGGTCCCATCAGGTAAACTAAAACTAAAGATAAAATCAGACCGCTGGTAAGATGTGTGCTAACCGTATTAAGGTACCGGTTTGATGAGAAAATTTTGTCAAGATCGACTTTTTAGCGCTGCATCAGAAGATGTCATCTATTTTTTATATAGCTTCCTACCCCATTCAGAAATATAGCTTCCTACCCCATGTGGAGGGTTACGGTGTAATTCTAACTTGGGGTACAAACTCTGAGAGACTGACAGCGTGCTCAGGATGCAAAACCCAACTAAACTTTCCTACTTGTTTTGAGAAATCAAGTTTTATTGATTTTTGGAGCAGTTTTAGGAATCACCTTGTCGTTAAATTAATTAACGACAAGGTGCACTAAAACGTATTGAAGTGAATAGAGCATATGAGAACTTGACCTCTAATATTATGATTCTGATGTACATATCCTATATATATAGACAGCGACACTTCTCCTTTTATTTTGATTTCTCCTTCTATAAGATACGAGAACGTTGTATGTTTGTTTAAGAGGAATTTCTAGAATGCGTACTTCGTATTGACTTCTCCATTCGAGAACATGTAGAAAAATGTAGAATTTTTTTTTATTCGGGATCGTTCTAGAAATCGTTTTAAATCTATAATAGGGACTTCGTGTGGAGATTTGAGTCAGTCAGTTTTAGTTCAGTGATACGTTAATTTTAACTTATCACTGAAGTTGTTGGGTAGGAGTCAGTTTTTATAGTTGTGTTTAGCGAGTGATTAATTTGCTAATTTTTCGTGTGTGAATTATGTAGTTTTCTCGCGTGTTTTGAATCCGGTATTTGAGAAGTTAAACAGTAAACGAATTTTTGTTAACCTTTTAATTGTGTTTTCTTTAATAAAGTGTTATAAGCTTCTTTTTCTTTTTTAGTTAGTTAAGGCGTTTTTAATCAACGACTATTAATCCTCAAAACCCTAAGTCTACAACAGTATTTTATTCCGAAAACTTGAAAATTTTCATATTTTGAGCATTGTTACGGTTTGCTCCGTAACACATGCATAGAAAATGTGTGTTAGTTCTACCTATTCATTTACGACACTTGCTGATTGATAATAAAACAAAACCAATTGTTGCTCCCATTTCTATCTAGGTATGTTCAATATGAGTTTGCCAATGTTCTTTGCAACATTTTTCATAATTTCATTGTTTCAGATGCAAGGTAAGTTTTCAGTGGCTGTCGTACCTAAAGATAGTTAGGCCGCAACGGGTGACCCTAAGGACGACTGTGTCTAAGTGCACGAGGTATTAATGCCCGTCATTAGTGTCAGGGCTTCTCAATCGTCCGTCCTAAGTGTACGACTGCATGTGCGTTTTTCCGTGCTTCCGTCCGTTATTGGTGATCAGCGCCGTAGAGAGAAAATCTGGGCCGGGGGTAAAAATTAAGGGCCCCCCTATCATTCTTTTATCTAAAATCACCGTATGGGCAGTAATAAAAGTAAAAGTGGCAATTCACTTAGTTGATGTGAAAAGGCGCGTAAGCAAGAAGCTTGGCAACAAATAATTCGATTATCAGATGTTAATGTTTACGAAATATACCAAGATTTATTATTGCTGTTTGCTGTACAAGCTGAAAGGTCGCACTATATTTTAAAATTAGTGTCCTGCAATAGCCATTGTCCCACATTAGCCCACTATCGCTAAACTTCTGATTTTGTGTGTTTGAAAAATTTTCAAAACTTTTAAGGTGATTTATATATTATTCAGAAAAAAAACTTGAAAAATTTCATTATGATAATTTTCTCACTTGGCCTCTTAGGAAATCCTGGACCTAAGGGGATTCCCCCAATTTCCCCCTCTCGGCGGGCCTGTTGCTGATGGTGTTTAAATTTTAAGAACGATATATGATATAGCCAAGTATCTTCTTTGATTTATAGATTGTATTCCTGAATATGGATGTAATTTTATTGGTGAAGATTTTACTTATAATGGTGGAGATATATTCGGCAGAGCAATTGGATCAATCTATCTTAATTCGACGGACCTGTTAGATACTATACTTAGCGTTGCCCTACGCCACCACTCTTTCGTCATGAACAACTATCCTGTCAACACAATGGACGAATTTATCGCGTAAGTTTTTTTGTTGCTATAAAAACGCCCAAATACAGAGGTTCTGCAAGGTACAGTAATGGGAATCACTGAGGAATTCCCCTATAGCTACTAAATATCTTATAGATGAAAATTTATTAATTACATACAAATAAATAGATCATGGAAGAGGTACTATTATTTCCTAGTAGATTTTTCAATGCACACTCATCTCCGAGGAAAGGAAGTTTTCGACCTGTTAGGGCCAAAATCCATCCATAAAAACATTTCCAACTTTAGGGAATAAAATTATTTTTTTGTTTGTCTGTACTCAATAACATAAGACTGTTATTCGTTATTCTGAACTCTTGTACCGTTCATCTTAATTTGATATCCTAAACCTGCATCAAAAATTGAAAATTTGTATATCTTTTATCTTATCTCTGTGGAAACAAAATACAGAAAATAATTAAGTAAAACTAAACAACTAAATACTTGCTCTGACGATGTCCTCAGGAGTGGATGAAACTTGTGAGCTTTAATTAAAATTTTAGTAATTTTTACAATCAATATTTTTCATAATTTCTATAGTCAAGTAGAGATAAAGGCAGATATAAAATTTAAAAAGAATGGGAAAGTCAGGCCCGATGAGAGGGAGGAAATGGGGGGAATCGCCACAAGCCCGGTATTTTCTAAAAGGCCCGGTGAGAAAATTGAAAATTTAGAAAAAAATTCAAACACACAAAATTAGAAGTTTAGCGATAGTGGGCTAATATGGAACAATGGCTATTGCAGGACACTGATTTTAAAATATATCTTTCAACTTGTACAGCAATCATAAATATTGGTATATTTCGTAAACATTAACATCTGATTATCGAATTATGTATTGCCAAGAAGATGCGTACACGCCTTTTCACATCAACTAAGTGAATTGCCTACTTTTACCCTTATTACTGCCCATACGGTGATTTTAGATGAAACACTAATAGAGGGGCCCGTAAATTTTTCCCCCGGCCCGGATTTTCTGTCTACGGCCCTGGAGAAAGTTATATTTTGTGCATACTTATTTTACTTGCCGAAGTCATCGTCTGTTTCAGGTTCTATTATTATTTCCTAGTAAAGAGAGACAAAGGGATAAGTTTCAACCAAATCTATGCTAAATACAGGCCAAAATATCGAGATGGTGAAAGTACCTATTCTTTGGTGGGACAAGTAATTGATAGGATTCTGTGTGATCCGGCAATAAAGTCGTCTTTGAACACTATACAGTATACAGTTTATTTTGCTACTGCAGATGAAGATGCCTCTCCAGAGACCATTCAGGCAGTTATGCAGGCGGATCATTTTGTGCCTAATTTTCATCATAATCATGTAGCTGGTATCTTTCATTCACATACTTTTGTTTTCCCAACAACTTTTCACTTTTTGACGACTTTTTTAAAAAAATATTTTTTAATAATGTCTAACAAATCTAGATTTGATGGTTTTAATGGGTATTTTTCCCATAGAAATTTAAAAATGAATGAAACCCATACAAATCAAAATATTGTAATGTCGTCAAGTCTTAATACGGGAATGGCATCAATATTTCTTCTATAATAATAGTCAATTTTTCATAACTTACCCGAAATGGATGCGGACGTATATTTGGTCAATGAAACGATTTTTTAATACTCCATCGCTTGATCTCTTCAGACTATGAATTTCAAATATCCCCATAAAAATAAATCCAACGTTGTCAAATCGGACAGTTCTATTACGCGAAAGTTTCAACATGATTTTCAAAATAAATTGTCAGTTCATGTTGATATTGCAAAATAAACAAATTTAGCATATTATGTACATTTGGTTCAGTGATATTCATATTTATGGACATATAATTCCGTGATATTCTTATTTATGTACATTTAATTTAGGGATATGCATATTTGCCTACGTTTATTTCAGTGATATGCATATTTATGTACATTTAATTTAGTGATATGCATATTAATGTATATTTAAATTAGTGATATGAATATTTGCCAACGTTTATTTCAGTGATACTCGATATTTATGTACATTTAATTTAGTGATATTCATGCCTACGTTTATTTCATTGATATGCCTATTTATGTACATTTAATTTAGTGATATATACGTTTACCAGTGTTTCAGTGCTTTGCAAATACCCTTTATGCCTTTTCTTTTACAGGTATCATTAGGTTCACGCAAAGGTTGGACGGAATTGAAAAGTTGGGTTACATCGTTCTAGATATTGGTCTTGGTTTAGATCCTTTTGTTATAATGGAGGACCAGCAAGATCAATTAGGTATTTTCTTTTGTTATGATGGACTTCAAATGAGTTTGCCAGGAAAATTTGGTTCTATCGCGTTTTGTCAGGACGTTCTTCAATGAAGATAATGTCTTTCATCCCCCTAGCTACAATATTAAAAGTATTTTATTCAAGGATATGACTTTTTGTACTGCGGAACACCTTTGTATCGAATTCCCGAAGTGGTACTTCTCAGTTCCGATTTTCTGGTGGTGAAAACCGTCCATAAATCAGGGAGAAACCGGAAAATTTCAAATTTTATATTTTTTATGGGGTCCTTATATATTTATTTGGGGGGGGGGTCATTTCTCAGTCATTTTGCGTTATCTCCTTTATTTTGCCCAGAAAAAAATTACAAAAATATCCTCCTCTAAAAAGCGTCATTTTTGGCGGTAACTTAAGCCCACTTGAACTTTTTTCCTTTATTATTACGCACCTACATACTAAAAGGGATCTGTGTGCAAAAGTTTCAAGTCTCTAGCTTTAGCCATCGGGGAGTTAGGTTGATATCAGTCAGTCAGTATACCAACTGGGCTTTACGTTTTATAAGCATAGATAAATAGATCATCTCAATCTGGACCCCTTAGAGATAAGACGGAGGAATATAATATTCAAATTTTAGAAAAAATTTGTGAAGGTTCTCTCAATCATATCATCTAGACAAGATTCGAGATCCTGGGATCGGGTGTACAGGTCAGGCCTGTACAAGTATTTACCCAATTCTAGGGATGCTAATAGTATGGATGCCGGTGAAAACGTCAAATTCTACACGATTATATTGCCACTAAAACGTTTGTAATTGCTACAGCGATGACAATGGTAGTATTTAATATCTACATTATTTATAAAATATGAAAAAAAAAAAAAAAAAAAAAAAAAAAAAACTCTGCACATTAAGCACGTCTATGTTTATTATTTTATATTAACTGCTGTCCAAAAACAGTTTATACCCTCCAAAAATGAAAATTTTCAATACTAGACCGCAGGGCCGTAGACAGAAAATCCGAGCCGGGGGGAAAAATTTACGGGCCCCTCTATCATTCTTATTCTAAAATCACCTTATGGGCAGTAATAATAGTAAAAGTAGGTAATTCACGTATTTGATGGGAAAAGGCGTGCACGCTTCTTCTTGGCAACACATATTTCAATTTTGAGATGTTAATGTTTACGAAATATACCAATATTTATGATTGCCGTACAAGCTGAAAGGTTGTATTATATTTTAAAATTAGTGTCCTGCAATAGCCATTGTCACATATTAGCCCACTATCGCTAAATTTCTGATTTTATGTGTTTGAAAAAATTTCAAAACTTTTAAGTTCATTTATTTATTATTCAGAAAAAAGCTTGAAAAATTTCATTATGACAATTTTCTCACCGGGCCCCTTAGGAAATCCCGCGCCTGGGGATGGGGGATTCCATCTCGTCGGGCCTGCTTGACCGATATTTGTTTGTTTCCAGCGTTCTGCTTTTACTTTCGTCAAAATATAAACGTAGAATTCAATCTGGCTGGACAAAATAAACAATTTTTACTTGGACGTATGAGCACCGGTCGGAATGTCCTCTATTATTTGGAATACGCATTCTGTTCGTTTCGAGAGACCACTACCAAAGTTAATTTGTTAAACAGGAAACAATTCATTCTCCGTCGAAATGAACGAGGACTTCCCCTCGCCGAAATATCAGTCACATTTCCCAATGAACACTTTCAGATGGTGTTCCCTAATTATGCGAAACCACTATATGTTTCATTCAATGATTTGAATCAATTCACGAAAAAGGGTAATAATTATGATGTAAGTGTAGATTTCAGCAATCAAAATAATTATGTCTTACTAACTTCCATAGTAAAAATACCTAAGTCTTAATTGAGATTGTGAGAAAATAGGTCATACTTGAGAATGATATCCTTAGGTGTCGAGTCCACCTCAGCTTATGATGTAAAATAAAACAGAAACTTAATTGAGATTGTGAGAAAATAGGTCATACTTGAGAGTGATTACCTTAGGTGCCGAGTCCAGCTTATGATGTAAAATAAAACAGAAAGCTTACTTGAGATTGTGAAAAAATTAGGTCATACTTGAGAATGATATCCTTAGGTGCCGAGTCCACCTCAGCTTATGATGTAAAATAAAACAGAAATCTTACTTGAGAGTGATTACCTTAGGTGCCGAGTCCAGCTTATGATGTAAAATAAAACAGAAAGCTTACTTGAGATTGTGAAAAAATTAGGTCATACTTGAGATTGATATCCTTAGGTAATATTACTGAATGCAATATTATTTAGTTTTATTGCACTGATTGGCATGGTTCTAAGGGACCATGCCAATTATTAGGTCCACGAAAGATGTGAATAATGAGACAATTTTGGTGTCAAATAACAGCTTAGAGTAGGATGTGTTTTATCCAGGATGTGTTTTGCCATTTATTGAAATTTCTCCGGACCAAATCACGAAGCAAAAATTAAGTAATATTTCGAAAAATGACGTTAGATGTCAAGGTTCAAAACTTTTTTTGCTGACTTAAATTAAAATTTTCTGTCTGAAACAGGGCCGTACCAAGGGGGGGTCCATTGGGTCCAGACCCCCCCCCCGAAATTTCATTATTTTTTTTATGCATGACATATGTAATATGTAATAAAAAGTAAGGTGTAACTCATCATCACCACCAACAACAACCAAAACAACAAAATCAACAACAACATCATCAACAATAACAACAACAACAACATCATCAACAATAACATCACCAACAATATCATCAACAACAACAAAAAATCTTCCATGATCATCATTTTCAGGTGTTAGTCTTGGCTTGGCTGTCAATCCTTCGGACCCCCCCCCCCCGAAAAAAATCTATGGTACGGCCCTGGTCTGAAACAAAAAAGGTTATAAGCTGTGGGTTAGATAAGGTCGAATTACAAAATGGCCGGGTTATTGGAGTCTTTTGTGTTGGAAATGACGTTTTCTACGCACCTTGAAAATATGCTCCGGATATTTGACATTCTTCCTAAAATGAGTCACTCTGTGGTTCTCTTCTCATTACAGACTCATACTCGAAGAATGTACAAAGAAGTTACTAAAAGAATCCCTCAGTACAGTAACAGTTTGCCGAACAAATTATATGTTATGTCTCTTGCTGCTGAGGACAAATCCTTTATGCCATATTATATGTTGGCGTCCCAATCCCCAAATTGTTCAAAGATTTAAAAAGAGATACCTAACCCAATATTTTATTTTTCAATGCAATAATTTTATCAGTTCAGTTATGGGAGAGTATTCGTAAATTAAAAGCTTAATTAGTCTTACTCCCTTTGCCAGCGCCAATGGCACGTTGAATCCACCAGTTCTGGTTCGATCACTGAAGTTAAGCAACGTCCAGCAAGGTTGTTTCATACGGGTGTCCACGTGGGTTTGCGCCCTCGTGATGCTGGCAAATTTTCCGGCCCAACCCAGGCTGAGTGAGGTCAATGTGGGTAGCTGGCTTGCAAGTTTCCAGCGAATGTTGAGTAAAACCCTCCTTTCGAATGACCAATAGATTTTAAAGAGACGTTAAGCCAAATAAAAATATAGAAAAATTCTTACTTGCACTGCCATGGATACCTCAGTCGGTATTTATGGTTTGTACTCGCAAGACGTTTCAGTACAACCACAGTCCGGCGTCTTCAGAGTAGCATAATATGCTACCCAACCTTTTCACCACCACCTCAAGAACATTTCGTCTCCAATTGTCTCCGGCTTCCGCTTCTAATGACCTGTTCTCGTACTCAATATCTTGCTTGATGCTCTTCCTCTAGGACGTTTCCCCAGCTGGAGCATTCTCAGACCTTTTTTTTCTGATGCAATTCAGGGTGGATTAGTTCTTGTATATCCTTACCTTTGAGGCGCACATACATATTATGCATTATGGTATTATAAAGAAACAATCAATTGTAAAGTAAACACTTTTCATGATCTCATTGATTATTTTTCCTTTACTGCTGTTGTTCTTTTTATATTTCTAAAAATTGTAAAATTTGAAAATAAAATATAATTTTCTTTTCTCCAGTTCAAAGACTGTGATGGGAAGTAACGTTATAGGACCAATTATACCCCACGTTGGACTTGGACATACAAACCTACAGAACTTCTTCTTCTTTGTCATACCCCTACCCCTTTTGCCCTATAGAGCGTNAATTTGAAAATAAAATATAATTTTCTTTTCTCCAGTTCAAAGACTGTGATGGGAAGTAACGTTATAGGACCAATTATACCCCACGTTGGACTTGGACATACAAACCTACAGAACTTCTTTGTCATACCCCTACCCCTTTTGCCCTATAGAGCATTGGGTTCATCTTTTATCCAGCGGCGGTACTCTGATTTTTTTATTTCCTAGGAATTTCATTTCATTTCTAATGTATGGATAATTTCTACAGAATTTAAAATTTTAGAATTAAAAAAATAGAAACCTTTGTAGTTTGTATCTCTCCAGCCAGTATAAACTCAGGCCCGGTATCCAGGATTTTATTTCGGGGGGGGGGGGTCATGGGAGTTTTACCATATTAGGTATTATAGGAAAAATCAAACCTTTTCAAAAATTTCGGGGGGAGGGAGTTGAACCCTTAAAGCCCTGTCCTGCATATGGGCCTGACTGTAATCACGTCAAATCGTCCATCCGTTGCAACTTAAAGGAATTTGTGCCAATCTCCGGTTCGTAAACTATTTTCTATGAAAAATTGTTGAACGTTGCTGCATGAGAGGAGAACAAACAAACCAACCAACCACACTTTGGTATTTATAATGTCAGATATTAAAAGCATTAATGTGATTATTATGATAAGATTTAAGATGGCGTAATACTTATTATCATTGTATGTCATTAAATATTTTATTTTTCATGTCAAGTGTTTTGCGAAAATAAAACCGGAAGCAAACATAAAGAACAGTTAGTTATAGATTAACAAGAACTTGTAACAACATTGGTATTTTATTATTTTTTTTCTTTTTGAGCGGTCATTATTTTTATACTTATCGTTAATAAATCGTAAAATATGTTTGATGATTCAGTGTATACTGTCACCCACACCCAGGTGGTATTCAGTGTGTCTCTAGTATTAATAGAGAGATTTCGCAAATCTTGTTATGGGGTCCCCATAATCAATACGAAAACGATAACTTTATGGGTTTCGTGTCTCATAGGCGAATTTTTTTTTTTTTAGATTTCGCAACACCACGATATACTAAAACGAAATACCAAATACTCGGATGAAAAAGAATTATTCTTAGAGACACGTTAAATGTCGACCTGGTGCATCCTAATCATGGTCTAAGGATGAAGTTTAATATAAATTTTATCATGAAAAATATTAGTTTTTCATGATAAAATAACAAGCTAAGTTATTCTTTTTTTTTGTGTGATCAGTTTGAGAATTGTGTCTCGGCGACGCGGCGTGGCGGTAAATCTACAAAGTGATATGTCGGTCGGTACCGACCTGATGGCAAGTCCAGAGTCAAGAGGAGACAAGTATTAGACTTTTGTCTAGGAACTAGGGATATGAGTGGGAAGGGGAAGAGAGTTTAGTTCGAATATTCGTGCGGGGCCCCCTCCACCCCCCGGTAGAGGGGATCCCGCTCTGTGAAAATGCTACTGGCCCCGCGGAAGGTTAATCAGGCCCTGAAAATGAACACCATGAAGCGGTTTTATAGGGCCAAGCCAATCAGTAAATTCTATGGCCATACCATGTTTCATCAAAATCGGACAGATCGTTCGAGAGATATCGTGAAACGAACAGACATATTGTGGAGATACAACTGAATTTCACTTGTCTTAGTCAAAAACAGCGAGCTTGTTAACCTGCTAAAATCGGAATGACGTAACCGGGATGTTTAATATCATCGGATTCCAATAAGACGTCTAATACGTCATGTCTTCAAACATTTAAAAGAAATATAATTTTCAGAAAGTAGTTGGTGAAGATAAGTATCGAAATTCTATGAATCTGTCATAGTGTTGGGAGTCCATCCTTAAGATGAACGCGGGAATTTAGTTTGGTTTGATGTTCTGAAGGTACCATTCATTTTAAATAAATATTAAACAAAAGGATTTTGGAATTTTATATATACAAGTTGTAAATAATAATATAATACAGAACTGAGTAATTGTTTAAAGACTAAGAATTTTTTTTCAAACATTCATAATACTGGGTCCCTCACTGATGTGGAATTTGTTCTCTAGAAAATCCTTTGAATGTAGATACACATATATTAATCATTTCAACCATCTTCTTCTTCTTTTTCTTCATCAATCGGAATATCTAGCACCTGGTTCTCACTCTTTCCCGGACGGCTTCGGAGGGTTGTGCTCACAAGAGAGAAAGAAACGTCAATAATTAAAAAAGGTACCGTCCTTACAAAATCTGAAAGGAGAGACGAAGGACCAAGGTCACATTTTCCATTTATTTACACATGACACTGGATCATTGAACATTTCCATTTTTTACACATGACACTGGATCATCAAACATTTCCATTTATTTACACAAGAATGTGGATCATCAAACGTTTCTTTTTCTGTCACGTTTTCCAATGACAAGATGCTATGTCAAAATTAAGTGTGACCTTTTTTCCGAGAACAAAAAGCGTTCATAATGGGATCACTCCAATTTAAATGTACCTATGAGTCACACGAAAAAAGCGATGTGGAAGAAGAGAACAGTTGATTTTAACCCTAGCATTGCCAAGGGGGGGTACAAAGTACCCGCGTTTTAGGAAAAAGCTGATAGTAATCAATTTATGATACTTATTTTAATGAGACCTTTAATAATTGTCACAAACAATATTTTCCATCATAGTATATAAAAATATGTATGTTCTAAGCCTTCTAAGGGATGATATTGAAGCCAAACTTTGGGCGCGGGTACT
>CM022885.1:4888357-4899862 GCA_012654025.1 Pachypsylla venusta
CATGCACTGTAATGAATGCCAACAAAACCATAAATGTGAAAAAAGGCCAAGTACCTTATCCAAAATTATCGAGCCATAAAAGTAGTGAGATCTAAAAATTACTTTTAGTCCTTTTAATTTCAGAATAGGTTTATCATTAATGTTTTTAATTTCTTTTCATCTTTTGACTCATTAAGTCCCCTCTCTTTCAAATTAAAGTTATCAGAGGGATAAAACCTGGAGATGTATTTCTTTAGGCCGGAACTTGCGCACTGCTGTGCGCCTAGCTATTCAAAGGTTTTGTTTTGGTTCATGATCCGCTGTAATTAGGGCTTCCAATCCCGCGTGCGGTATTGTTTTTGAATCCCGCATGCGGGATTTGAGCTTGATCCCGCGGGATCCCTCATTTTTTAATATTATAAGGAGGAAAGTTCTCAGTAGGTAGGTATATCCTCATACATTCACCAGCATATACTTTTACATTTTTTGCCTTTGTCATGTACTTTTACATTTGTTTGCCTTTGTCATGTACTTTTACATTTTTTTGCCTTTGTCATGTACTTTTACATTTTTTTGCCTTTGTCATGTACTTTTACATTTTTTTGCCTGATCTTTTTTCTGATCTCAAAGGCAATATGTCACCCTCACTTTGACTACAATCAACCAAGTATCACACGATTTTCCTTATTTATAAAAAAAGAAGAAAGTATTGTAATGGGCTGAAATTTTCGATGACGAGTTTTCATTGCCAAAACACATTTTGAAGTCCCTAGAGCTGAAATATAATTATATATTACACTTCTTGATATATTACACTTCATCCCAAGTTGTATTTTTCTATTTCTTATATGAAAATGGTATCAATTGGCACCAAATTTCAAGTTCTAGTTCACCAAATTTCAAGTTCTAGTTCACCAAATTTCTAGCTCTTTCCATTTTGATTCTAGGCGGAACCGCTAAAAAGTGGCCTTCATCCTCTAATTAGCGGCGAACAATATATACAATAAGTTGTATTCTTCAAGTTTTCGTATGAAATTGATATGAATAGGAAATATTACCGTTCTTTTTTTAATCAGAATAAAACCGCCAACGGTATATTCGATTTCCACTAAAAGCTTATTTTGCCGTTCGTGGCGTAAAACTGACATACATACCAAATTTCAAATCTCTAGCACTTCCCTTCTTGAGATATTTTGTTCACAGACAGACACACCACACGGACCAATAGCTGAAACTTGAGATTTGGGCTCTGGGGACTCCAAAACGTGTTTTGGCATTAAAAACTCGTCATTGAAAATTTCAGCCTATTACAATACTTTCCTTTTTATAGGATAAGGAAAGTAAAAATGATAAAATACCGGTTTTCACTTCCTCTATTTTGTATTCCTAAACAATACCTATATTTTTTAAAAAATCTCTTTGTTGCGGGTTTGGAGCTTGCGAATCCCGCAAAAAACGCGCGGATCCCGCAAATAGTGGGATCCTGCATTTGCGGGATTGGAAGCCCTAGCTGTAATGCTAGAGGATGCACTGTAATGAAAATATCATTCAGAAAGTTTTACTATTAATTTATTAACGCAAGATGCGTTTAAATCAAACTACATGCCATTCAGAGGTTAAACGTTGGGGTCTCACGTACGTGGAGCTGTAATAAACAATGTGAATCCTTCATTTTCCATAATGTAATGAATATTAGAGACCAACTAATCTTAGACTATAATCATAATACCCAATATGTAATTAATAGAACTTTTTATACAGGGTCTTGAGGAGGGAACAAATGTCTTGACTAACTTTTAAACTAACGTCTGCATGCGTAATAGGTGCGACTTTTGGTCTTGAGAAGGGAACAAATTAATGTCTTCACTAACTTTCAAAACTAACGTCTGCATGCGTAATAAATGCGACTTTTGGTCTTGAGGAGGGAACAAATGTCTTGACTAACTTTTAAACTAACGTCTGCATGCGTAATAGGTGCAACTTTTGGTCTTGAGAAGGGAACAAATTAATGTCTTGACTAACTTTCAAAACTAACGTCTGCATGCGTAATATATGCGACTTTTGTTCTTGAGGAGGGAACAAATGCCTTGACTAACTTTCAAAACTAACGTCTGCATGCGTAATAAATGCGACTTTTGTTCTTAAGGAGGGAACAAATGTCTTGATTAACTTTCATAAATAACGTCTGCATGGGTAATAGAAGGTACTTTTATTTCAGTCATTCTATAATGGCATCGTCGTGTCCGATGATAGTGACGATAATGGTTTTAATTGTCATCATACATCTAATCTTGTGGGCTAACAATTGAAATGGGCCATCAGAACCATATCAATCACTCAGAGCCGTAGACTGAAACTCCGGGTCGGGAGGAAAAATTTCCGGGTCCCTCTATCATTCTTATTCTAAAATCACCGTATGGGCAGTAATAATAGTAAAAGTAGGCAATTCACGTACTTGATGGGAAAATGGGTGTACGCTTCTTCTTGGTAAAACACAATTCGTTTTTCAGAAGTTACTGTTTACGGAATATACCAATATTTAGTATTGCTGTACAAGCTGAAAGGTCGCACGTCGCACTATATTTTTAAATCAGTGTCCTGCAATAGCCATTGTCCCATATTAGCCCACTATCGCTAAATCCCACCATCCCCCCCTCTCGTCGGGCCTGCAATCACTTTACTAACACAAACACAATTTTTCAGAGTTACTTTCTGTATTATTTTAACACCATCAGCTCAGATGGACCCGGTCCGTGAGGATGTCAGCCTCAAGTAGCACCTCACAATCTCAAGTATCACTGTTTTGTGTATTATTTTACACCATTAGTTCAGGTGGACTCGGTCCGTGAGGATGTCAGCCTCAAGTAGCACCTCATAATCTCAAGTATCACTGTTTTGTGTATTATTTTACACCATTAGCTCAAGTGGGCTAGGCCCGTGAGGATGTCAGCCTCAAGTAGCACCTCACAATCTCAAGTATCACTGTTTTATGTATTATTTTACACCACTAGCTCAGGTGGACTCGGTTCGTGAGGATGTCAGCCTCAAGTAAAAACTCACAATCTCAAGTAGCAGTATCACTGTTTTGTGTATTATTTTACACCATTAGAGCTTAACCTCTGTGCTACGGAGGCATCAGTTTAGTAGTTGTGTACACACGTGTCATGACAGTTTTGGGGTGATTTGTAAGGACAACTGAGAGAAGCTGATTTTGATGTGGCGAAACGGCAGACACATTTTTTGAACCTCGTGCTTGTAAAATTACCCCTATCTATCTTAATATAATAATAATAAAACTCCTGTAACCATAAATATATGTATGTGTGCATGTATCAGTAATTGTTTACCCAAACGATAAGAGATATCGAGAAATTGATGAGAATGGACCCCCCCCGGAACCATAGGCCTAAACTCCAGAAAAAATATCAGAATTTAAAAATGTCGAACCGTTTTCTAGTTGATTATTGACTTAATTTAGCCGACAATGGGCCGATATCTTAAATTTTGTCGCGACAACATATCAACTCAAAGCGGAAAAATTTTTAGGTGGCCTTTTAAGCCTTAATTTGGAACATAGGTTGTAAAAAACGGTCCAACAGTTTTCGAGTTATGGCCGTTTTTCCGATTTTTGTAAGGGGAATCATAGAATACTATTAGCTTTCGATTTTTGAAAGGGAAATTGTAGAATACTATTAGCACAGGAACGGCCATGCCTCTAAGAAGCCAAGCTATAGACCGTAGCGAAGCACGGGCGAAACAGCTAGTCTTCAATACAAATGAAAGTAACCAAATCCGAAAGTTTGGCACTTGCAATTAACGTTCTAGAATGAATCAGAGAGTGGAGGCACCATTAAACGTGTGGCATATACTAACTAAATGTGAGAATATTATTATGTACTTATATGTACCAGGTCTTTGTTTATTAGCTTATTCAGCAACTTGGTTAATAAGAGTCTGTTCCCACTTGACGTGAGTTACTTGGACGTCCGGCTTTTAACATGTTTGTCCTACCTGCTTTTGAAAATAATGGAATGTCCTGTTTTTTCTAAGTAAAAAAAAAATACTTTTTAAAAGTGTCAAATCAAATAAAAATAGCGTACGCACAGATGAAGGTAGTGTGGGTTGATGTGATTTTCAGAGTGCAGAGCTCTGAAAATTATGGGCAGTAGTTTCCGGAAAAAAGTTTATGACAACAATTTACAGAATACAGTATGGCCCTAAAACTCGTGATTTTCAGAGTTCAGAGCTCTGAAAATTACTCCTGAATAAATACTTTTCTTAAATATTCATACGTCCTTGCGTTTTTTTAGTAGTCCTGGTTTTTTTATGCAAAATATTCTGCTAATGCTCTAATGCTCACTCCCACTTGCCGTATCATCCGTTTTTTTTTTTACGAAAGATTTTTATCGCTGTTCACATTACTCAAGATACCTGCGTACTCGTATTTTTCTGAATGCAATTCATAATCATAAAGTCAGTTTGAAAAACGTAATCAAACACAATGATTTATACATACTTACAAACGATCACACACACCTCACGTATTAAAATCGGATTACTCTAGTGGCAGTCCCGCGGTAAAATTTGCTCCGTATACGAAAAAACTTATCGGTGAACACTCTCATTTAAAATGTAATATCAATAGTTGT
This sequence comes from Pachypsylla venusta, assembly GCA_012654025.1. Classification (NCBI taxonomy): domain Eukaryota; kingdom Metazoa; phylum Arthropoda; class Insecta; order Hemiptera; family Aphalaridae; genus Pachypsylla; species Pachypsylla venusta. The sequence continues at coordinate 4,892,986 of CM022885.1, forward strand.
TTCGACTCTCATTTAAAATGTAATATCAATAGTTGTTTCGACTCTCATTTAAAATTTAATGCCAAAATAGTTGTTTCCACTCTCATTTAAAATGTAATATCAATAGTTGTTTCGACTCTCATTTAAAATGTAATATCAAGAGTTGTTTCGACTCTCATTTAAAATTGAATGCCAAAATAGTTGTTTCCACTCTCATTTAAAATGTAATATCAATAGTTGTTTTGACTCTCATTTAAAATGTAATATCAATAGTTGTTTCGACTCTCATTTAGAATGTAATATCAATAGTTGTTTCGACTCTCATTTAAAATGCAATGCCAATAGTTGTTTCGACTCTCAATTCAAATATAATGCCAATAGTTGTTTCGACTCCCATTTCAAATGTAATGCCAATAGTTGTGTCGACTCTCATTTAAAATGTAATGCCAATACCTAGTTGTTTCGACTCTCATTTAAAATTGAATGCCAATAGTTGTTTCGGGGAAAAAACGGATGATACTCACGTCAAATGGAAACATGCTCATATTTATCGAATGTAAGCGATTTGAGCGATTTTGTATCATCACATGAATTGACATCTATTTTTGACGCTACAATATTTTATTGAATGTAACCGATTCGAGCGATTTTGTAATATCACATGAATTGACATAATATATTTTTGACGCTACAATATTTTATCGAATGTAAGCGGTTCGAGCGCTTTTGTATCATCACATGAATTGACATCTATTTTTGACGCTACACTATTTTATCGAATGTAAGCGATTCGAGCGATTTTGTATCATCACATGAATTGACATCTATTTTGGACGCTAGAATATTTTATCGAATCTTGTATTTTAATTGGAAAATGAAGTAAAAAATATAAATTACTGGCCACCATATTGTTAAGGTATAGAGGCAAACTTCTGTTAAATAAAAATTTTAGCTTACAAAATACTATCTCATTCTGAAAAAAAAAAAAAGAAAAAAGAAAAAACATTTCGGTTGTTTAATTTTTAAAGGTTACCTAATAATAGAGATAGAAATTAATGGTTGGGTGGTTACCCCCTCGAAAAAAGCCATTCCTTAAAAGCTTTTTATCTGGGATAGAGCTGATTTAACTGCTCGCTGATAATTCAGTCGGCTTCCTTAACATCATTTAGTCTAAGCGTAAGTTTTCTTTGATTAAGCATTTATTTTACCAACTTGATCTTGATCCTGCTCATCCGGCTTTATTTGGGTACGCCTGAAGGCCTTCAATGTGGTCACCCCTGTGACAATGTGTGTTGAAAGAATGCATTGAATATTGGAACCCCAAGAACACTGATTTGGTCGATTTAGAAACACCTGGAAATGGAAACTCAACACATTGCCAGAGGGGATAGTTTTAGTAATTTGAAATAATTAAAAGTTATTTTTAAAAAATAATTAAAAGGATTGTTGATAATTTTCATTACCATCCGACTCATTACCATCCAATTTAACATTGGACGGTAATGAGTGTGTCGGATGGTAATGAGAAATTATACTTACTAGTATGTATTTTCATACAGTTTACTAGTAATAATTATAAGTACTTAATAGTATATATGTATGTACGTAATTTGTCATTTCTTTCTTGTTTTGTCATTTCCTTATTGTATTGTTTTAGAATATTTGATGCTATAAAAAGTAGTGATGATAGCTCATTACCATCCGAGGCGCCATTTTAAAAAAAGGTCATAATTTTAAAAAAAAATGTCTGGATGCGTGCCCGACCAGATTTAAATTTATGGCATAACATATATTTACCCTTGGTAAAACAAAATTTAGGTTTTCTAAAAAAAAAAAAAAAAATCTTTGAATTTAGAAACCAAAAAGTCAAAACTATCTGAATTTTTCTCATATATAGGTATATGCTTGAAGCTACAAAAACAGATTCCTTATGATACACCTGATTTGAAATAGATAGTACCTACTTGAAGAAATTAAATCGATAGATACCCTACAAAACATCATCATATCATATTGACCACCTTAGAAGCAGTTAAAAATTATATTTGAATTTTTTTTTTTCTACTCAGGTGATTTATTGGTTTGTGTTTAGAAACAGACTCACGTTTTTAGTTCCCATTGAACTTGGACTTCTTTGATCACGTACTAGAAAAGCACGTGGTTATAACTTAAACACAACTATACTTACCAAAAAGTGTGGGAATACTTCTAGTAAGTATTACTTACACAGTGGTTTTATAGATTTCTATTAATTCATTCATTCTGTTTGAAGATGAGAACAACTTTTTAATTTTTTAAAAAGTATAGACTTGGGGAGCCAGAATGAAATGACAAAACTGTTTCATACCGCAACCAGACCCGACGAGAGAGGGGGGAATGGGGGGGAATCCACCCAGGCCCGGAATTTCCTAAGAGGTTCGGTGGAGAAAATTATCATAATGAAATTTTTCATGTTTTTTCTTCATAATAAATAAATCAATTTAAAAGTTTAAAAAAAATTCAAACACACAAAATCAGAAGTTTATCGATAGTGGGCTAATATGGGACAATGGCTATTGCAGGACACTGATTTTACAATATAGTGCGACCTTTCAGCTTGTACAGCAATCATAAATATTGGTATATTTCGTAAACATCAACATCTGACACCCAATCGAATTATTTGTTACCAAGAAGAAGCGTACACGCCTTTTTACATCAACTAAGGGAATAGCCTTTACTTTTATGATTTATACTTCATGATTTTAGATGAAGGAATAATAGAAGGGCCCGTAATTTTTCCCCCCGACCCGGATTTTCTACGGCCCTGACAGCAATTACTAGGTTGAGGCATATAGAATCTGTACACGTTGTTAAGCAGACTGGGGAGCTATTGTAACGGTATCGCTAACTACCCACAAATTGTCCTCACCAAGACAACTTCCGTTGGAGTTTGTTTACCCTCTCCAACCGAACACTATCACTGTCTCGATAGAAGAGTGCTTAAGCGCTCGCCTGGTAAACAGGAGGAATCGGGTTCAATCCCCAGGTGAGTTAGTACTTTTTCCTCACTTTTTTTAGTATTTCAGCATATAAAGATAGAGCTCTGAGAGCCTGTTCACACTGTCTGTTTATTTACTGGATGCCCGATCCGTTTTTTTTTTACTGGAGCGACAACTTTGTTCAAATGGAGCTGTTCACATTGCATCCGATCCGTTTTAAAAACGGACGGTAATTATTTTTACTGGATCGCTGTCAACAGCAATCCAGTAAAAAACGGATCGGACGCGCAGATCCTGTTCGCACCATCCGCTTTTTTTTACGGATGCACTTTTAATTTCAATCAATAGTGCTCTTGATTCTGTTCTGTGAAGATTTTTTTATTTCAAAAAATAATTACTCAGCTTTAATTTTAATAATTGGTAAAAGAAAATATTAATATAGCTAATTTGACTCGTCACTTCTTAATTCACTGATCAACATATGAAAACTCCATTCGATAGGCTTTTTTGACAAATTGGATGAACCCAATGTTTTCTTTTCTTTCTGCGATTTTTCCGCTTATTGTAAAAGTACCACAGGACTATAACTTCGTCGTCATCCAACACGTCCATCTTGCAAAGCAGCCTTGAAAAGAAAGAGAAAAACGGATAGTTTGGATCCGCGAAAAAACGGATAGTGTGAACAGGAGTGAAAAATATGAATCACACCCAGTAAAAAAACGGATCGGGCATCCAGTAAATAAACGGACAGTGTGAACAGGCTCTGAGGGTTAGGTTTTAGAAAATGTTTTGAGAATTTCCCAGGGTTACCTTCCTTTAAAAAAATGTGTACAAGTTGTCAAGGACTATGTCGCTATCAACCCCGCAACACTAATCATCTACAAATTGTCCTCACCAAGACAGCTTGGAGTTTGTTTACCCACTCCAACCGAAGACCTTCACTTCTAGAAACACATCAAATTTAATGTAATTTTTTGGTCTAATGAGCACATATGAGCTTATTGGCGCGACGCGAAGCGACAAAAATTATGAAGCTTCAAAATACAGAAAACTATTAACAAAAACAGCAACAGTCCTATACAACAGAAAAAATATAAACAACAACAAAAACTGAAACAACATCAACAGAACATAGAAAATAGTTACAACAATAAGAACTAGAACAACAATAGTTAAAACCCTCACTACGACAACAAAAACGGTGACAACCAATCTGGGGTCTCTGGAGAGTCCAGAGCCCCCCCCCCCGAAATTTCAATCGTTTTTTATTTTAATGAATATACTCTACTTTGCACGTGACCTATAATATTAAAAAAACAACAGCAGTAACAACAACAACAACATCAGCAACAACAAAAACAACATCAACGAAAACAAATTCAACTTCCATGCTAATCATTTACAGGTGTAAGTCCTTGCTAGGCTGCCAATGTCAATGTTGTCACAATGATACAAATAACCAATCTTCAATTTAGAAAATAGTTCATTACTGTGGTTTTGAACCGCCGACCCTCGGCGCGACGGTACAAAGCCATGCCTAATCAAGTGAGCTCATTGGGTCGTGTTCAATACAGAAAGTACATTTGTTTGATTTGATGAGGAATATTGTTACAACAGCAGATGTTGTGAAAGAGAACTTTCTTACATTGATTTAAGTCCGTATTTAAATTAATTGCAGAAATCACATTATACAAAGCGGGCGGTGATTCTCAAATTTCATTATACCTAATCACGTAATTAAAAAAAAAAAATNGGTGATCCGCTGTGTCTTTTATCCCATTGAGAGGGAGGGGGGGGGAAGGGGCCCCTAAATAATTCCCAATTCTGATACTAAATAGAAATACGTAGGTAAATAAAAAATTGTCAAAAATTCTGTCATCCGTCATGGCACTTTTTTTTTGTTATCACGCTTCTAAAATCGATTATCACCCTTATGAAAGGTATTTGTGGTAATCTCTACAGCTTTTAACAAATTAGGTATCGTACCTCGATAAACATTGCATTAAAAAGTACTGCTCAAGACTCGAAATTTTCTATTCATTATATTGTGCGATTGTGCCCGCCAAAACAAGAGGGCTATATCCGCGCACGTACATATCAACGTAAACACAACTCGTGTCAACGTAAACACAACTCGTGTTATTCTTGTTCACGCAAACTTAAAAAACTATCTTACCATGTTACATGAAGGGATCTAAGCCATGCTACTCGGAATGTTAGAAATGACGGTACTCAAACTTTTCTTAATAATTCTGGGCTTAATGTATATTTCTTTGTGTTATTATGTCACAATGTTTGTAGGTATCATAGCATTACAAGGTATTTTCAACATTCACTCCAATATCACTAAGCCTAAGCTATATTTTAACAATTTCCTTATAATGCTACCACTTGGCGCTATTACCATAGCTACTCAATTGTCCTCAGGAGGCTGAGTTATCCCCAAACACAACCAGACAAAGTAGAAAATTCAAAAAAACCTTTTTCAAATTTTCGACCCGTCTAGGAATCGAACCCGGAACCTCCTTGGTGCAAGCCGAGTGTGATGCGCATTCTGCCACGGAGATTCTGAGCATAACGGAAAAGAAAATAGGCTTTGGGTCGAATAATTGAAGAATTATTATTTTTGGAGAGATTCTTATCTTACTATCAGTACCAAACTATGTTTTTGTGGGTGTCCCTTCAATCTTTTACTAAACCAAATCTTTATACTCTGGTAATGGCGCAACTAACATGAACGTAACTACCCAATTGTACTCTCAAGTTACTCACAAGATTTTTTTTTTTGTAATAAAATAGGTATAGCCCATGAAGGCATTTTATTATAATTGCAATCTAGATAGTTAAATCTAATAACAATATTATTCTAACTTAAAATATTATATTATTATTCTAACTAAATCGAAAAAAATTCTACACCAACGGGGATTAAACCCGGTTCCCTAGCGTGCGATGCCAGTGTGAGACCCATTGGACCAGGAAGGCTGTCGACACCAAACTATTTCAAATAATAATTGGGGCATAACAGCAGCACGGGAACGGCCAAGCTTGTAAGGCGCCAAACGGAAGCGAACTAGTATTAAAAAAAAATTGAATTGGATTTAAATTGTAAAAAAAAACAATAGAAAGGCGGTTTGGAAGTCTGTGTCATTTAATTTACTAATTTGTTACAAGGTAAACACAAAATGAATTCTAACGTAAACTACTAAAATATTAATTGTAAATTTAAGAGAAGAAATAATCTTGTGAGAATTCTAGAGGATATTTTAAAATATAAAATCAACACTGTCACGGATTATAGCTTTTCAATTTCGTTTTAAATGACATTCAATTTAATTTGAGGAGATTCAAGCATGTTACGGAGGCATTGTTAGATGAAGAGATTCAAGCCAAGTTACTCGGATTTGAGATTGAGAAGAATAAAATGGCTTATTTTGAAAGGGCCATTAAATCAAGTGGCAAAGAAACATATTTTGTTTTAAGAAAATGGCGATCAATAGTTTAGTTGTTGATCGATCACTGATTATAGGGTAGTCGTATGGCCAAGCGCGGTGTATTTACGTTAAGAGGATGTAATATGCCACACCGATCATACAAATATATATATATATACTAGCAGGAAACGACCTCTTCGCTTGACGCCTTAGAGCAGGGGTTCTCAACCTACACAATACGAAGTACCACTTGTTGTTTTTTCGAATTTTTAGAGTACCACCACGCTGGAGGAAGGGGTGGTCGCGTGTTCGGTCACTTGTCAGATCAATAAACGATTCTTTATATTCGTCAGCAACGCCTGCATCTGAGTATTCTGCGAACGAATTTCTAGTCCACTCTAATTCACTCGTATTATAAGGTGGATTTTTTTTTCTTTCTTTTTTTACATAATGCATATATTTATTTTATGATATTTTGTGTAC
>CM022885.1:4921846-4934048 GCA_012654025.1 Pachypsylla venusta
GATATTATAAGAAGATCAGAAGTTTTTTTTCTAACAGAATTTGTTTAGAAATTCGGTCCCCTCCGGTCCATTAATTTTGGATTGATGGTAGTCGTTGGGGTCCAGAATATGTTATAAAGTATTTTTTTTTTATATATAAGAAGATCAGAAGTTTTTTTCTAACAGAATTTGTTTAGAAATTCGGTCTCCTCCGGTTCATTAATTTTGGATTGATGGTAGTCGTTGGGGTCCAGAATATGTTATAAAGGATTTTTTTTTTTGTTTTTATAAGAAGATCANATTTCGAGATCGCGAAATTAAATCTTATCAATTTTATATTTTTGGTGGAACCGACCCCAGAGTGAACACGGCTCCTATTTAGAGAATTCAATATTTTACTCAAAGATATTACTTTTTGCACTGCATAGTCCAGTCAATGAATGATCAAAATAGGGGTGTAGAGTGCGTTGGCTGGAAACCAAGGAATTTTTTCAGAAGTTTGTTTGGTGTGGTCAGTAGATAAACATACTAAAAGTCCCCGGAACTGGGGGGTGAGCGAAACCCAGGGGGGCGTGGCGAAGGTCACTTTATTTAAGTTTTTCCCTATATTTCGAAAATGGTCACTTTTACAGTACAAAGTATTCTCGGTAAGACGTCTCCGTGGCAGAGTGCGCATCACACTCGGCTTGCACCACGGAGGTTCCGGGTTCGATTCCCGGACGGGTCGAAAATTTGAAAAAGGTTTTTTCGAATTTCTACTTGGTCTGGTTGTGTTTGGGGGTAACTCAGCCTCCTGAGGACAATTGAGTAGCTATGGTAATAGCGCCAAGTGGTAGCATTATAAGGAAATTGTTAAAGTGTAGCTTAGGCTTAGTGATATTGGAGTGAATGTTGAAAATACCTTGTAATGCTATGATGCCCACAAACATTGTGACATAATAACACAAGGAAATATACATTTACAAAATTTCATTATATAGTATTCTCGGTAAAATTGGAGCCATCTAAATTTCCTACATGTTAGCTACTATTCATTTTTTTCTACCGTCATAGTTTTCAAGATAGCTTCCCACCCCCCACCGCATATTTTTGGGAAAATGAAAATTCACCCCATTTTTCGTTAAATTTTGGTCTGTAGCACACCAATGCTTCGCTTCACAGCAATAACCCGGGAAAATAAATTGTAGAGGATCAAATTTGCCCTTAAAAAATATTCCTTTTTACATTTTATTGTTAGCCCTTCCAAAAATATAGCCCCTTTTATGGCATTTGGCAATAATATAGATTTTGTCAAAAAATATGCATTAAAACAGAAAGGCGTAAAAACTTCATGTCGATTGAATTTTTGTTATATCATAACCCTCAATAATTGATTTTAAGATAATTTTTTGTTGTTATATCAATAAATTTATTATGTAAGACATTCAGTAAATGGTCGTAGGTACCTACTCATGCTAGTCTTTAGAGATATCATGTACTGGATGGATCACAATTTTTAATCTGATTGTTACGATTTTGTCAATTTTGTTATGTAAAGAATCTTTTGAAATGAATAGGTAGCTACAAGGCTGAGTTAGTTGATCTGATATTTGAAATGAATAGGTAGCTACACGGCTGAGTTAGTTGATCGTCTCTTACAAATAAGCCATAGGAAAAATAAAGAACACATTTTCCGGTTCGTATGGTTGTTGTTTTTTGTAAGGAAATTCATAGAATAGACCCCCCCCCCCCAGCGAAGTGTCTGCTTGTTATTTTATATAATTTTTTCGTGTGTCGATTCCAAGGGTTCATTATTGAAACCCTAAAACAAGAACTTGTATTAGTTGGAAAATAATTGTTCAATAATTTTCTAAACTTTGCAGATGACATATAAAAATAATGGACACCTAGGGCCATGCTACGATGAGCGACTTCAAGCGACAAATTTCATTTGACTCCTTATAGCGTGGATTATGCCTGATGTCGCTCGTAGTAACGTGAGCTTATAGCCGCGCGTAGTCGATTCCAAAGGACGAGCGGGGTAGAATATACCCTTTAGTTGCGTTTTATAAAAACATTAAAACGATTGTCAACCAACGACTTCACCACTTTGAATACACAAGTACCCGTCAGATCAATTAAGTTAAGTTTTGTTTTGAGTACTAGAATGAAAGTCCGCTGGGGACACTATGTGTTGCTTTCTGTTTTGCGGTACACTTGATCTCGTGAGAATATTGCAGCAAAACGGCAAAATTGTCATCGACAGTTTTGTTGTAAAATTGTATTGCCATAATCAGGGACGGATACAGGTCTTCAGTTGAGGGGGGTGGGACGATCAAGCGTTGAGCTCAAATCTGATGTGATATTTAGTACTAATTAAAAATAAGTCTATATAAGATGTTCAAGGAAAATAGCTCGACTATTAACTAACAGACTTCGCAATTAGCCATATTCATTAATGAAATTGAATCTGGAATTTTTTAGTATGAATATTAAAAATGATTTTATTAGGAAATAAGTCTATACAAGATGTGCAAGGAAAATAGCTCGACTATTAACTATCAGACTTCGCAATTTGCCATATTCATTAATTTGATTGCACCCGGAGGAACAGCCTAACACTCATAATTCAACATCAATGTCAATCCGAATAAAATAAAAAAAAATCGCGAAATTGAAGAACGAATGCGTTTTCCTTTAAACATAAAATTCTAAAGTCTGTTTTCGAGGGGCGTGGGGCTAAGCTGGGGGGGGCGATTGCCCCTACCACCCCCTGTATCAGCTTCTGGCCATAATTGAAATGAAGAATATATTTTTTTATCTTTGACAAGTCCCACTATCCTCGTCAGAACTACACACCTACAACAGTACGAAGCTATTGAAATAGTTAGTTGTTTTTATTTAACCCTATTTAAGGAACTATTGTGCCATGGACTTGTTGGTAGACTACAATGGCTGGGATCTGGCGATTAACTGAATCTCTCTTAAACTTGTTCCATACGCTATATGAGTGAGTACTAGTTACTTTCAATTGTAGGGCATTTCTTTTCTCCATGCGAACTGATTACTAGAACTATTGGATATATATATTGTTACAATTACTTATCATAACTGGTTTGAATGTAGCATGATGTAGTTCACTAAGTTAGAGGTGAAGGATTTTATGAACCCTCAAAATGTGTCTTCAAGAATCTTGTGCATGATGTAATTCACTAAGTTAGAGGTGAAGGATTTGATCAACCCTCAAAATGTGTCTTCAAGAATCTTGTGCATGATGTAGTTTACTAAGTTAGAGGTGAAGGATTTGATCAACCCTCAAAATGTGTCTTCAAGAATCTTGTGCATGATGTAGTTCACTAAGTTAGAGATGAAGGATTTGATCAACCCTCAAAATGTGTCTTCAAGAATCTTGTGTATGATGTAGTTCACTAAGTTAGAGGTGAAGGATTTTATCAACCCTCAAATTGTGTCTTCAAGAATCTTGTGCATGATGTAGTTCACTAAGTTAGAGGTGAAGGATTTGATCAACCCTCAAAATGTGTCTTCAAGATTCTTGTGCATGATTATCAACCCTCAAAATGTGTCTTCAAGAATCTTGTGCCTGATAAGTAAATTCATTTTTAATAGTCACATCTTTTTTGATATCTGTAAAAAAAAATGTTCTATATTTTTTTTTTTTTCAAATGAAATGAAAGTCGTGCAATAATAGTCGGAGCAAATCTTTTTTTATTTATTTCATAGATAATGAAAAATGAATTGAAAATGAAACTGCTTATTGGATAATTCGTTTTTTCAAAAAAAAATTCCGAAGGCGTATTTTCTTTCAATCAAGTATGACTATATACTACCTAACTCCTATATTGAAAAGTGAATCATACTTGATATCATGTGATGTTACTTGAGGGTGACAACCTTGCGGACCGAGCTGATGCTGTAAAATAACACAGAAAGCAACCCTGCAATATAATTATGTATGTGTTAACCAGCGCTGCAATTATATTTTAGTGATTGACAAGGCTCTGGGAGCACATTATCATTTAGTTAAAATATGTGTTCATAAAATATGATAATTATATTGAACATGATGTTTAGAAAATTTAATTGGAATCAGATAGCATTCAGCAACACATTAGCGTTTTGAATGAGATGGCATTCAGCATCACATTAGCGTTTTGAATAAGTAGCATTCAGAAATACATTAGCGTTTTGAATGAGTAGCATTCAGCAACACATTAGCGTTTTGATTGAGATGGCATACAGCAACGCGTTAGCGTTTTGAATGAGATAGCATTCAGCAACTCATTAGCTTTCCGAATGAGATAGCATTCAGCAACAGCCATACCCATTCATAATTTATATTGTAAAGGGGTGGGGCATGGGAGGCTTTCATTTCAAGAAAAGGGGGCGCGGTACCAAAAAGTTTGGGAACCCCTTGTGTACATCAATGAAGTGAACTTTTGCATAAACCATTCTCATGTCAATTTTGAGAAGAATTCAAATTTACTTTATTACATGAACTGTTAAACGTACTTCAAATGCTATGATGTTCAATATTCTGATATAAGTTATTGTGTTTTAATTACAATGAAATATGTGGTACTTGAAATTTAATCAGCTCTACTGTGATTCATTCGTCAAATCTAATGAGTAAACTGTGATCGCATAACACATATAGTATACCATACAGTGCTTCTTACGCAGGCCCACCAAGAGGGGGGATCCCCCCCGGGCCCAGGGTTTTCGGAAGGGCCCAGAATTCCAAGGTGCTAAAAAAAATTTCAAGCTTTTACCACCTCAATTACCTAGTTTATAGAGTTTAAACCTTGATTGATTTGATTCATTGATCATAATTTGTTATTAATAGAAGTAATTTAACATCATTAGTTTATATTATACATCATGGATACTTATATTTAATGATAGGGTTATTTGCTTTTGAGTATTCATGGATTTTTGTATAGGGGCCCGTAACTTTTCAGTCCCGGGCCTGGATTATCACAGTTCTTAGGTTTGTTGGTATATTACTAAGTGTCATCTCTGGTAATATCCAGGGTGTGCATTAATTGACTCCACATAGTCCACATGTACTAGGATTGAAATGATACGGATATACCTACCAATCTTTATTCAGAATTAATTTTTTTTAAAAAATAAGATTTTTTTAAATACACCGCCAAATTTGAATGAAAATTTAGAACTGATTACAATACCATGATTTTTGTAAGATCTGATTTTTCCAAATATATCAGGAGCAGAACGTTAAACTCTGATCTATGGAATAGTCTGGATCTGAAATAACCAATCAAACAAATATAAACGCCTGAAATTTAAATCTCAAAAAATTTAACTGTCGAATAAAAACGAAATAACCAATCAAACAAATATAAACGCCTGAAATTTAAATCTCAAAAAATTTAACTGTTCGACCAGAATGTCGGTCAATTTATATGGTAACCAAGTGAGTGGTAAACATTTCAATTGAATCTTTGTAAATTGCCGTTTCAATATTGTGTTTGTCAAAATCATGAAAAGATCAAAATGCTGGGGAACTGTTGGAATGCCTTTTTACATTTTTAAAGGGGATTATATTTTACCTTCTATTTGGCCAATATCTAATTATTAGCTTAGGGAAAGTAATGTATGATAAATTGTATTGTTAAATGAGTGTAATAAATAAATATTTACATTTACATATGTTTTAAACCTGTACCATAACGTGCCATTAATAATTGTGTCAGGGTGGTTTTATGAGGGTATAAAACCTTGCGGAGGTCCGCAACCGCAATTAACTCCTCTCCTTTGACTTCAAGCTAATTTTTCCCTCCGAAGAAATTTAGCACATGAGTTTATAAATTTGGGGGGGGGGGGGGNGGGGGGGGGGGGGGGGTAAAAAAAATACGCCCCTTCCAAATGTAATATTTTACGCTTCATAGTACGCAGAATACACGAAAAATATCAGCACGTCCACCGTCTCTCCTACGCCACGCCGTACAATACACACCTTAAGCTCCATTTTTGTCACTCAGCGTTGACTAATTTGAATGAAATTTGTAGGTTACATTTAGAAGCCCACTTGTACATAGAGACTTTTATCACAATCGGTCAACGTCAACGCTAATTGACACAAATGGAGCTTAAGCTGTGCTGTGGTGCACGGCGTATCTGGTCACAAAAGATCAGATTATACGATGCTTGGATTCTACGTACAGTGAAGCGTGAAATATTAAATTTTGGAAGGGACTATATTTTTAGTGACAAAAGTACCGCTCACAGCTTATGGTAGTAGTAGCGGTTTTTCTCACGGAATCAACCGTTCTTCCCATTTATAAGTATTAGATACATGATTAGCCAACGATCATACCACGTTGAATACACCAGTTCCCGTTGTTCGCGGTCGATTCCAAAGTTTCATTATTGAAAATAATAAAACAACAATTGTGATAGGCATATTAACACTCGAACATAAAAATCATGCCTGTCTATATAATATTCTGAACTGAAAAAATGAAAATCCTTTGAATTGACTAGTCGTGCCATTAAATATTTAACGAACATGTACGATGCCGATGCCTGTCTGAATCTCAGGAAAGTTTACGATTGTGTAATTTCGAGTGAGCCATTCATTATCTATAAATTAACATGGCTTTATTGTAAAGCTATCAGTTCTTATAGTTCGTTGTGAAAGTCAGTTATTATAATTCAAAAATTTAATATTGTTTTTTAATATAAGTATTATGTTTTTAAGAGTAAGTACCTACTTTTTCGGAATATTTTTTTAAAAAAAATCTCATTTTATTTTGAGGTATCTCATAGTTTTAATGTTTACATATGAACATGCGGTATCTACAAAACGATTCATAATTATTATGATTTCCTGTAATGAAATAATGTATTATTATGAATTATTTATTATTAAATGAGTTCTGGTTTTAAGTGATATGTAACGTGTGAGAAATGAATTTCCAATGAAAATAATCAAAATAAGGACCAATCAATTTTTTCTAAAGTGCATTGCTATTTTTATTATTATTAATATAAACAGTCTAATGCATTTATTGAAGGCTTGCACACTTTAATCAGTATATTAAATATTTTTTTACTTAATATACCGTTATTTTATTCATTTAAGTAAAACTGCAATTTTTACCTTATCGCTTAAGTGATGTTTGAAATCTCCTGAGTTCAGGAAGGGGTCGTTCAATTGGGCACTTTTTGAATGAGTTTGGCAACATTTTTTAGGGAAATTCATCGTAAAATGTTTTTAACGCCTGGGTGAGGTTGAGTTGCAATTATATTTAATTTCAGTCTTCTTAGAGCTAAATCCAAATATTTAATTTCAGTCTTCTTAGAGCTAAATCCAAATATTTAATTTCAGTCTTCTTAGAGCTAAATCCAAATATTTAATTTCAAACTTCTTAGAGCTAAATCCAAATATTTAATTTCAATCTTCTTAGAACTAGTTCCATATATGATCAATAGTATTGGTGTCAGTAGTGATCACGGGAATAAATAAGAGGTGGTCCCTATTTTGTTTTGCGTAGTGTGTTTTTTTTTTTTAAAAAGAAAAATAATTTTCAATTGAAATTTAATATCTTTTCCATCAGAAACCCTCGTTTAAGTTTTAGAAAATCTTCTGTGTAATGAAATAATAGAGACCAACCGAATTTAAACTATCTTTAAATTATTTAAACAAATCTATCTTCTTCTTTTTTAATTCATTGCTATCTATCTTTTTTTCTTTTACCTTTATGATTGATTGATTCATTCGTTACTACTCCAATCAATGTGTTACAATGGTTGGTTTATGTAATTTTATTTCCAAGGTTGAATGATTGGTTGGCATTTCGTCTCTGTGCCGTTCATTTAATTTTAATGTTATCTTGATGAGAATGAACCTTGTTTCAAACATTTATTATTTTTTAACCCCCAACACTGACAAAAAAAAATGTTATGAGCTGGTACCAGTTTCGAAGTTTAAAATACATTGGTACAGACCAATATTGGAGACCACAATTTCTTAATAAAACTATTAGGGCCTTGCACATGGCCTTTTTTCTCTCTCTCTAAGTTCTAAGAGAGAGAGAAAAAAATAGGTATGATTTTATAATGATACACAAGGGGTTCTATTTAACGTTTCGAAATATTTAACCTCCCTTGATAGTGCCAAACTTTTGAAAACCGCTAGAAAAATTTCCCTTTGAGTATCAAAAAAAGGCGTGTTTTCCAATATTCGAAAGCATTCCCAAAACATAAATCTCCGCTATTATTTTGAGACATCCTGCATTTGCATGAAACTTGACACACGCATATCGATTTATCTGCACAGTCCAGGATAAATCGCACGTGTGTGTGCCTACTTTTACACGTGTATTTATGTGGATATTTTGTAATATTTTGTTATGAAAACTTAACCACAGTAGGTATATTAACTATCTGGGTGGTTAAAGACTATCATTTTATACTTATATTATAATGAAGCCCAGTTAGTATTTTTACTGATAATCAACGTAACTCCACGATGGCTTAACGTAGAAACTTTCAAATATTTTCAAAAATCTGAAGATTATAAAGCCCTATATTATATTGAAGATATAAAGCCGTATATTGTGTTCAGCTGACATTTTTAAAGGTTCAGCCTGTATGGTGCAAAAGCTGTCCATATTTGACCTACCCAGTAACACTTTTGATCTACTGACTGAAATCTACCTCTCTGAAATTTAAGCGGAAACGAGTTTTCGGGAAAACGAAGCATTTCAGCGGTAAAATTATACAGTCCTAACGATAAGAGATATACTAATTAAAAAATACCGGAAATGGACTTCCCGAAAATCATACCGAAATCTTTCAAAAAATTTCATTGGCTTAAAAAAAAGACTCCTGAGTGGAAGACTACCGTACCGTGTATGCAATTTTGTGATATTTTCACGTTTACACGTTTGAAGAAGATGAAAATAAAACATTGAAAATCGATATTTTTTCAATAAAAAAAAAAAAAAAAGGTGCAAAAGTATCGATATTTTTTTCGTGTCCCTACACATAAACTTAAAGTTTGTCAAATTAATTAATTTTCTTTTAACTTGACCACTGGTAGAGCGTAGAGCAATGGTCAGTTCTTCATATGAAAGTCAAACTTTAATATAATGTCCCTACTCATACTCATATACATACGAGTATAGCATACTCAATACTCATATAACATGACCTCTCCACGTGACATTAATAGAACCAATGAGCTTTGGTTCATTGTTTGTTTCAAAGATGATATTTCAAGCATTTCAAGAGTTCAAAAGCATGATAAAAGTCTGCCAATATATCTTGATAGGTTCTCACATAATTCTTTGCAGAGTTTCGTATTGTAAAAACACGAGATAATATATTCTCACAGTTGAAATATACTGGGTGGTTGTAATGTCTGAATAGAAGCTGTTTGGTGCTTACTCAAATATTCTCACACTTGAAATATACTGGGTGATTGTAATGTCTGAATGGAAGCTGTTTGGTGCTTACTCAAATATTCTCACAGTAGATTTATATCTCTTCACACTGAACCGGCCGCTGATGGCCTAATAAATATCGGAAAAAAGAATATGTGGATGATGTACAGTGGACCAGGAGATCAATACTGGAAAATATAATACGTGGATGATGTACAGTGGACTAGGAGATCAATACTGGAAAATATAATATGCGGATGATGTAGGTAGAGTGGACCGGGACATCAATACAGGAAAATCTAATACATATATATATATATGCGGATCATGTACAGTGGACCAAGAGATCAATACTGGAAATTCAATATGCGGATGATGTGCAGTGGACCAGGAGATCAATACTGGAAAATGCAATATGCGGATGATGTACACTGGACCAGGAGATCAATACTGGAAAATATGATATGCGGATCATGTACAGTGGACCAGGAGATCAATACTGGAAAAAGCAATATGCGGAGATGATGTACAGGGGACCGGGAGATCAATACTGGAAAATATAATATGTGGAATCGTCAAAATGTTAAATCATTTTGGTAGTACATTAAAACTAGTCTTTCTATAACTAAAATTGTAAAAGGATTAACTCACAGAATCTGAAAACAGAAGACGAAAATTATTTCACATTAAAAAATTAAATGAATTTAAATTTCTTTAACAACACCCCATCACACGCGCCCTTGATTTTTAGGCAAACGCACGCGGGGCAGCATTCGACTGCCCCAAAAGTTTTGCTCAATTTTCCTTATATTGAGTTGAAATTTGTGACCAAATATTATTTCATACTAATACACCATGACACACACAAAGGAACAAAGGATACAGCAAAATGCTATCACAGGCAAGACTTGTCATCTGAATGTCTTTCTGCGTAACCTGTAGGTCCTAAAATTTAAATGCGAAGGTCATTTGAATTTTTTTCATCAATGACACTTTCCTAGAATATTGACATTATTCTAATTATAAGAAAAGTTATCTACGAAATATAAAAGTTTATTATTGTGCAATTTGATTAACCATAGCAATGATGGATATAATCAGACCATCTAGACGTAATTTGTTAAAATGTAGAGGGAAGAAATAGTAGTCATAATAAAATAATATTTCAAAAATAATTTGTGTATTTTAAACTGTTACGGAATGCTTTTGTCCATTACAACATTCTCAATATAAAGGAGATCAACAATTAGTTATGTTGAGAATGTCTTAATAGACGAAAGCGCTCCGTAACTCTTTATTTTATTTTTTTTAGTAGTTGATACACAAATTATTTTTGAAATAATATTTATAAGTAAGTTATGAAAATATCAGTCCGCAAATGTGACTGTTACAGAACAATTTTAGCGTTTATAGTATTTACGTATGTTTGATGCAAAATGATTACGTAAAAATAGATTGTATAAAACGTTAATTTTGATTCATGTTAGAAAATCATTAAAATTGAACTTAGACGATCTTTGTGATTTGTACGTTTTAAATTTTGAATAGATAGGTATCATTAAAGTGTACTCAATTTATTCTGTCTAACCTCTTTGATGTGATTTAAAATAGTTTTAATCTACGGGTCATAGGTTCAGTAATATTAAGAAATAGTTGCATATTGTTAGATGTATTATTTATTAGACGCCTGGTTTTTACACTAAGACAGAGGAATATGGGTTGGTCTACTTTACTTTTAATATTTCAAGGCTGATGGTTTTGATCAATGGAACTTGACCTCATTTCTAATTTTCTATCATATGTCTGTATCTCTCATTGTAATCAAAAGACTGAAAAAGTCTGTTCTGTTTTATTTTTAAATGTTTCAAGAATTTTTAAAAATCATAAATCGCCAGCTCTATGGTTCAGTTGTCACTTCACTAGTCTCATCCTCGCAGTATAAATAAGGTATATTTATACAGGGTGTCTCAGTTAAGGAGGACAATAATTTATGGGCTGATTCTAGATGCCAATACCTACCAAAATGCCCTTTCAACTTTTTAATAAAAGCTTTGTTTTTGAGTTATTCGCATTTTTCATCTTTTTTTTTACACGTGTACGCCTGACGTCACAAATATGTGACGTCAGGCGAATAACTCAAAAACAATCATAAATCTTGGAACTTGACCTCATTTCTAAATTTCTAAATATTTCCAAATATTACTGAACCTATGACCCGTAGATTAAAACTATTTTGAATCACATCAAAGAGGTTAGACAGAATAAACAATCATAAACTTTCTTGGACATACTTTTTTTGAAAATTTGAAGATATTTTTGGAACACATGGAAAATTTCTGTTCAGATAAAATTACTTTCATGACCAGAAACTTTGAGTTAGTTCTTCGTTTTTGAGCTAACTTGAATTTTTTTTTTTTTGATATTTTTGTAAAGCAACGGGACTCTCCCACGGGAAAAAATATCCTGATGTTAATAAGGTTTCAACGGTATATCACTTTTTCCGTTATCTTCTGTATACGTAGAGAAATTTCTATTTTAATGTAACAAAATCATGAAAAAATGCTACATATTTACAATTTTTTAAAAAATGAATTTATTATTTTTTTTAATTTATTATTTCATTAGTTTCCAACTATAATTTTCCCTTTTCTTTTTTACTTAAAGACATTAAAATCAAAAAAATATAATTTTTTTTTTTTTTTTAAAAAAAAAAGGTTCATTATTGAAAATAATAAACCAAAATCTAAATATGTAGCATATTTTTTCATGATTTTGTTACATTAAAATAGAAATTTCTCTACGAATACAGA
>CM022885.1:4942142-4962006 GCA_012654025.1 Pachypsylla venusta
ATTAACCATCGATTTACTGAAACATTCAAAATGAAAGCGACATGTGATTACTGCGATAAACAAATGCTGATTGAAACTGGTAAGTTTTTATTAACCATCGATTTACTGAAACATTCAAAATGAAAGCGACATGTGATTACTGCGATAAACAAATGCTGATTGAAACTGGTAAGTTTTTATTAACCATCGATTTACTAAAACATTCAAAATGAAAGCTACATGTAATTACTGCGATAAACAAATGCTGATTGAAACTGGTAAGTTTTTATTTGCGGCCAAATTAACTGAAAACGGGAAGCTTTCTAAATATGTCTTTACGGAATAACTTTTTGATCGAAATCGACTCAGAGATTATTTTCACCAATAAAAATATACCTACATTATATTAGAGTAACAGTTTGAGTAGCTCAAATGATAGTGGCGATGTAACCAGGAGGCTGTTGGTTCGAAACCAACCCCCTTCCTCTCGACACAAAACTGGAAATACCCTTTCTTCATTTTTAGAAGAGGTGAACTAAAAAACAACAACCTGCATTGTAGAAACCAAATACATGAACTATAAATATAGTAAAACAATGCCATATCAGTTTTATATGGTAAAACAATGCCATATCAGTTTTATATGGTAAAACAATGCCATATCAGTTTTATATGGTAAAACAATGCGATATCAGTTTTATAGTGCGGAAAAAGGTAAAAATCGGATTAATGATCAATTATTTTCCTAAATTTCAGCGTCCAGAGGAAGAAGCCGCTGCTCGTCCTCAATACATAACAGTTCCTCAATCACCTCAAGCCTACCAACCGCAAAGTCAATACAGACTCGTACCACAACACAAGCCAGCAGCTAAAGCTAGTGAATTAAATGCTGCATACACGAATCAGTCTCCACTTTTCCAAGCGGCAAGCTATCAACAAGAACACCAATGAATAAATTGTATTTACAATTTGACTGTTAATGCTTGCCACAATTCCTATCATCTATGAGACATTAGTTTGTGATATACGTTTTACATTTTAAGCTAGTTTAGGACATTTTGTGTAGGATTCAAAGTGAAAAGGAGACACTTGTTTTAGTTTACTTTTTATTTTACGCTGCCAGATTAATGTGGAAGGTTGTACACTATACTAGCTTTCATAAAATTACTAGATCTAGATACTGTTCTGTTGTTGTTAACATTTACAACGAGATTCATACTGTTATCAGACCAAATAAGCCGACAGCCCCAAATTAATACAATATTCGCGAGTAGACAGGGTCTGTTTTTTTAAAAAAAAAAAAAAATGATAAAAACATATGTGGAGTGTTGTACTGGAATGAAATCAGCAACGAATTCCATCTTTCAGTCATGGGAAACTGGAATAACAGTAACAGACGAAATAAAAAAAGCTGGCGTTTGAAGCATGATGTTGTAGTATGCAGCATGCTGATTACATGAAGAAATCACGTAATGGGTGAAGAAAAAATTATAAAAGCAGATAAAAAAAGTAGTTTGTTAACGTGCGGGATTATTTAGAAAAGTTTTAGGTTTGAAGGGACAATCACGCGCGGAAGTCTCCCCTTACACACATCAATCAAACAATCAATGGTGACATCATCATTTCCGATCGTAGCCAAGTGTATGAGAACGGAAGGCTCTTGGAGGCAAATAATTAGATCAAATAATTAGCGACAATCATTGGAAAAGAGAGAGGAATTGAGTTGTGGCAAACCAGCACCATGACTGTTAATCTATGCTCTGAGGTAGGGTCTGTGGTCAAATAAATGTTTTAAATCATGAACTTGACAAAGAAATGCATATTTACATTGTGAACTGCATTTTGAGCAGTGGTATTTCAGGTGTGATGAAATATAAAGTAATCAAGTTAAACTAGAGAGGGTTGACGTCGAAACGGAACCTAAGCAATCATTGAAGTCCACTTACTTTTGTAACTGTTTTTTATTTCACTAAAACCAAAACTGCCATTCATTACACATCTATGAAATCAAACGACATTATGGTTCTGATTTTATAACCAGAAGTGAATTTCTCTTTAAACTCAGAAGACATAGGTACTAAACTGACCTCCATTATTAAAAAAACTGTAAAATTCGTTGTTACATAAAGCCTACATTTCTATCTATAAAAATATGTTTGTTTGTCCCCATGCTTTCCTATACCATTTATCATGCGATAAAACTTTGGTGAATTGGCGTACGCACGACCAAAATGGTTTAGTCGCATTGACCAGACAACATCTAGCACGGTATAATATTATTTTCTTGTTTAGACTATTATGCTCCCATAGATTATTTTTAAAATGATTACAAATATTTTGAATTTGTATTGCCGAGCAAAAAACTCAATATACTTTTAATATTATTTTTTAAACAAGTAAATGCCTTTTTAATTTTTGTGTGCATTGTATTTGTAACTCAAATATTACTAAGTTTGTTTTTCTCACTATGCTAGCACTTGCCGCTATTGTCATTTTTTTTTAAAAAAAACTTTTTTCAAATGTTCGAGCCAACTAGGATTTGAACCTGGCAGTATCTCCCTCGTGCCGAGTGCTACACACTGAATTAAATTTTATTTAAATAAAAGATGTCGGTAAACCTAGATTTGAGCTACTCAATACAATCTGTAAAAGAAAATTAAAGATCACGGGCCATGTTCTGCGAGAGTAATGTGAAACAGCGAAGAACTCGGGTCGACCAAGATGGCTGTCCGATATTAAAGATTAGTTGAATATCACAACTTATACAGAAATTAAATCCATTGCTCAAGATAAAAATCAATACAGAGCAGTAGTTCATGAGAATTTGACAAACCTAGACCGTCGACCACGATGATGATGAAAAGATGTCAAATTTCTACCGCGATATTGAACCTAAGATTGTCTTAAGTGGTATTAGTGGATACTTTAATGCTGATTCTACGCAATGTTGCCTACCCTTCATCGAAGTTCAATGCTTTAAGTGCTAGGAACTAGTCGTGAAAATGCTAAAAGTATCCACTTATAACAAGAACATATGTGTGTGACGTCACAGAATTAAACTGCGATCAGCTGTAAATAATAAAGCATGAGAGTTCAACATTCATGAGGTAGTTACAATCAATGTTGCTCCTGCCATGGGTTCAAGGTTTCATATCAATGAGAAACGTTGGTATACCAATCTCTCCCCACTTCTTAACCTGTGCCATATTAGTCATTCTAAAAACCTCCGTTTTTCATGCGCCACTTGGATGTAGACATCTTCCTATTAAATTGTCGCTGCTTCAGCTCACGATGATTTTACAGAACAAATGTGTTGTTAACTTTTTCGATAACATTCACTCTGTTTCCAGACCAAAGAGGGTCACAGTCCCAACAGGACCACTCCAGAATATTATATTATGGTCTAGGTTGCTAGGGCGTGCATTCAAATAAATGATTTTATTGTGATCTGCATTTCGGTCTCCAAATAATAAGGGGGATGTTGTCGTCGGAACGAAAGGCAGACAATCTTTGGTCGGAAAAAAATCCCGAGTAGACTTAGTACATAGAATCCATCGTCTGTGAAGTCCTACAGAATAAATAATGAAAACTACAAGAATTGAATTTGAAACTAATGAAACTAACACAATAATAATTAATAGACATCCAAATATTAAAACAAATAAAAATTCTTGAACCAACTATTCGAAGAAAAAAATAACCGAGGTAAAAGACGAGATAAAAATCCCTTTATCACTCAGGCAGTACATGTATCTTTACGAGCCGAAGTAAAGGATACGATTGACCGTATTCCTTTCATGGAAGACTTCTTTTTACTTCCATTCAGAAAATCACGATAAATGTCAGAACGAAGATATCTTGAGTAGCTATCACTTTTCATCAGATGATATACATGAGCCTGAAAAAGAATACAGTGAATATAAGGGTCCGTCTCCGTGAAGAAATTCTTTCTCAATATTTCATGTTTTTCTCCCACATATTTTCCTGTAATACGTGGGGAAAATCCCAAGGCAACAAACACCACACAGGCATAGCCGTAAAAACGTTTCTTAAATTCTAAACTCTCCGATTTGAGAAATATATTCCATCTTGTACTATTCCTTACGTTCGCACTATTTCCCCCCAAACAGAGAGGTTAAGAAACATGTATACGGTCATGTCTCGATTGCACGATTACTAATGCAAGTTTCCTAAAATGAATTTCCCTCAATATGTGGGAAATTATTTTTTATGGAAATTTTAATTATTGCATATCTGAATGCTCCAAAGATTTTCATCATTATACCATCTTCCACTCAGAGCAATGACGGAAATTTTATTTTACACATTATGTGCTTTGTACATATGAGAAAGAAAAAGAAAATATCGGATTTCCCTAGAAAATTAGTTTGAATTAAAAGTAAGTTCGAAAACAACGCGCATTGTACAAATCACGATATTTCGGTGATGCGATGTTTGATGCGCGCGCACTTTGTTTTCAGCCTAAGGGCGTTCGCCCTGGAAGCGACTAGACGCGACAAACAAAGCCAACTCCAGGAGTATTTGAAGCTTGTATTCGCTCGTAGTAGTTTTAGCTTGTAGTCGCTTCCAAAGGACGACCTGGATAAGGATTTTTACTCGGAAACTCAGATACCAAATCATCTAACGTCTTTTTTAATTTGGCAACAATAAAAGGGTGCATTTACATTTCCTATATCTCACTCACAAGTCCTGAAAGTTCTTGGAAACTACAAACTGTGTAAAACATAATTTTATTATCAACTTACTGCGGCAGTATCAAAAGCCCATCTGTTAGGATTTTCGATATTTTTTCTAGTTAACTCATGTGACCTTGAATCAACATTAATGGGACAGGAAGCATCTACCGCAAGGAACTCTAACCAAATCTCTTCGGCTTTGGAAGGAACATCTTGCAACGGTAAACATTTTAAATCTTGCACAGCTTCCCAAAACCTGAAGAGAATAAGATTAAAATCAATATTAGACTGAGATTAATTTAAAATTTGTCATTGAGTATGACTACTACATGCTAATAGCTTAAATAGAAGACAAGAGTAAAAATCGCCTTTAGAAAAGCATATATTGGATACGTTGCCGACATTGAGTAATATAGTAGATACTGAGGCCAAAGTGTTTTGTTTCATCAACCAGAGCATCCATGTAACACTATTATCAAGAATCCAGTTCCCCTGCGTAACTTAAGGAAAATAATCCAATGTGAAGATGGACATATTATGTCCCGTCTTCTACCTGGACCACACACTGACAGCACAACTCTTAAAGAGATATATAAAAATGTGCATGCTAACATTGTACAAATTGCAATTTAACACTACGATAGCTCCATCGTTCAACCAGGACAACTCTATCACAGCTGCGCTCAAATACCTAAGGTCATATATGAGCAGAATCGAATCCAAATAACAAATGAATGTGATTCATGCAGGGAAGTCCTCATAACACCTCACATCTGCCGACTTAAATATCAGGCAATGTACATAAAGACTGACACTTACTTCAAATTTTCAGCACTAAATTCTTTTTCAAGAAATTTCATAAAATGATCTCTCCCCAATGGATCTTTTAATAACTCTTGTAAACTGAAAGCCCATCTTTTTATTCTACGTGCTGAAATTTCTTTGCTGAAAATTGAAAATTCATTTTTATTTGAGTGATGAAAGCTGCTCACATTTTATTCCGAAACATTATAAAAACTGAAACTATTGGGATGTCAGAAGATATTTTAAGAGAGAAAAAGACATCGAAAATGTTCACCAATACAATACCTTGTTTTCATATACTTCGTATATGAGAAGATAAAGTAAAAAGAATTGGCCTCCCTTTACACTGCTCTTCCTCTAAAATGCAGTACCTTGAACCAGGAGGCTGTTGGTTCGAATCTAACTTCATTCCCGTCCCTTTGAAATACTGGTCACAATAAATCTAAATAATGGTCGCAGTGATAATTGCAATCAGCGGCCATAGAGACCTCATAATTTTACTGGGGTCCCAGTTTTTTTGGGGGGGAGGGGTCCATTCTCATCATATTTTTTAATCTCTCTTACCGTTTTGGCCAAACAATTAGTATTGTCTAAATTTTATTTTGGTCGATCCCGGATTCGAACCTGTAACCCTGGAATGGCTAGTCACAATTTTGCAAAATATGTCCTAAATGAAGGAGTAAGATCCTAAATGAAGGAGTCACCTAAAACTTTCTCGCTTTAAGTTGATAGGTCGTCGCGACAAATTTCGAGAAAAAATGTCATTTAGGTCGAAAAACGTGAACTTTTTTGCTGTCACCAATCCATTGTTTGTCCCTACTCGGTGTAGCTTAACATTAGAGGGATGGGACCTAGGCAAAAATCTTCCCAGGAATGCACCCAAATTTCATTGCAATTGATTAAGTAGTTTCGGAATGCATACAGTTTTGTGGGTGAAACAAACGCTACACTGTTACAGTGTTACATCTTAAAATTTCACTCTCATCATTTTTTCATAACGCGCCTAAAGAAGTATAACTTCAAAAGTTAGAAAGTTGTCACGAGTACGTAATTCATCTATTGTAATCTTAAGAACGCAGCTAATCAATGTACCTGAAGAAATTGAACGCATAGGAAGATGTGTTGTTTTCGTCTTTGATATTAAATAGATTATTTTTCAAAAATGAACTTACGCTTGCTTCTCTTCATCCCAGAACTCCGGGTTATCCGTCAGCCAAGGGTTTGGCAATTCTGTGGGAGTGAAGAATGGGTCATACTCACAATATTGTTCAAAATAACTGATGTATCTGAAACGAAATGAAAAAATAATCAGTAAATTATAGAAATAGACACCATTCTCAACAAATTATTTCGGAACTGTTCAAGATGTTTTGAAGTTGTTGATTTTGTTACCCTTA
The DNA here is from genome assembly GCA_012654025.1 of Pachypsylla venusta. NCBI lineage: Eukaryota > Metazoa > Arthropoda > Insecta > Hemiptera > Aphalaridae > Pachypsylla > Pachypsylla venusta. The sequence continues at coordinate 4,949,020 of CM022885.1, forward strand.
ACGAAAGTGGCGTTCCTCTAAAAACTCATTACTGCTTCTCTCTTGTTTTATATTCAGGTTAGTGAAGATTATCGAAATTATTGGATATAGTGTTGCTTTAAAAAATGTATTGGACTTTGGCTAGAATTGTGAAGATATGTATTCCAGGTAGTCCCGAATTCCAGGTAAAATCGTAAGATGTCACAACTTCCCCATGATGGCCGGTTTTATGTTCTAGGGTGACCTGGGACACATAACATCTCAGTTCCAAACAAAGGGTTATCAAAATAATTTTGGCAACCTCGTCAACCTATCATTTTTTTCCAAACCGCGATCTAAAAACAGCCTCAGTAGTTCAGTCGGTGGATTTGTAACCAGGAGGCTGTTGGTTCGAATCCAACTCCATACACCTCTTCGACACAAAATTGGAAATAGAATCTTTAGAAGAGGGAGCCTACAAAAAAAAAAAAAAAAAAAAAAAAAAAANTTAGAAGAGGGAGCCCCCAAAAAAAAAAAAAAAAAAAAAAAAAAAAGGATGTCCAAAAATAAATGAAAGGATGTGTTCCTTAGGAAGACAAAGACATCCTTCTTAGCCTCCAACATTAGATGTATGATGACAATTCAACACTTAAACAAGAAAGTAAACTTATTTAGAGCAGAACTCTTATACAACAACATTAACTAATGTAAATCATACTCACGTTTCGGCGACTTTTGAAACTTTTATATTTCGCCTATCTAGTCTCAATTTTAAAGAAGTGATCTCTTTTTTGATCAAGTCCATATGAGATACACAGGAAGAAGATATTTCAGTTTTCATGGAAGTCTTCACGGTAGAAGTGGTTTTATTGTTTTTGCTATGAGCTTTCTTCATATCAACTTCTGTGGTATTGATACAACCGGGCTGTGTAATAAAAAATTACAAAGAGGTCATAAATAGGTAAAAGTAAATTACTGACAACTCAAATAACAAAAACAGAATACTTGGAATATACGGATTATTTTTGATAACAAATTTGTATCACACTCGGCTTGCATCGTGGTCAAAATCCTAGACGGGTCAATATTTTTTTTTTTTTTTACTTCTCACTTTTCCTCATAGGTATGGTTGTGTTTGCAAGGAAACTTGGCCTCTTGAACAGAGGTGGAGTCAAAGTTTGGGGGTGAACTGGTAAGACCTCTGATTAGCAAACAGTAGGGCGTGAAACCCAGCCAACTCATTGAATTTCATTCTCATGAATTTGAGATATTTACAACTATTGGCGGGCATGGAAGAGGCCGGATTATCAACATCTAGTCCACGATCTCAAAGTAGCATAACATGTTACCCAACTTTTCCAGTACTATAAATTCCCCCCTGATGGACACGGAAAATATGTAATATAAGGAGTCGCAGTTTTCCCGCACTGACTCTGACTCCAGTCCATGGAATTGTACAGTAAGTAACAGATAGAAATGATTGCAAGAACTCACTATCGGAATAAAGTTTACAAGAATAAACATTTTTAAGACAGTGTAATTGTTGGGCGGTACGTGATCGAATATATTTTTGCTTTTTCTTACCGTAACTTTCGATGGCTGAACTTAATACCATTAACCAATAGAAAGCCGGGAATGATTTTAACGGTTGATCTGAAGGAAGAACTTCAGATCGAGCGTCTATTAAAATAATTATAATTCTGACATTCTTTTTTTTTTTTTTATAAACCGCTCACACGCACCTGAGTGCATTTACGTGAGTGGATGTATCTATAATATCTATATTCTGATTTTATAGATGAAGCTTAATTTTATATTTAATGTAATATTTGTTTTGCAATTTTTTTGAACTTATCCAGATTGAGTGATAAGTCGAGTTGAGAGGAGTATTGGTTGAAGATGTAAAGAGATGAGATAAGTGGTGATTCCTCATAAACTGAGGAGCATGAATTTGGTATTTGAAAATAGTTAGCACTCTCCCTTTGCCTAAGTGACAAATTAGGCACTCTGAACATCAATTTTTCCAACATCCCTGGGCACATTAGGTTGCTGTTTACTATGCTGTGTATAAAGGTCAATTTAGTGAGAGTTCGCCTTGAGTTTAACGTACACACTGGTAGATGTTCCAGCAACATTCGACGATCAACAACTTAAGTACTTTTATAAATTATTTCTAAGTCCTGAATTCCAATAAAGATCAACTTCGTAAATTTTTATAATTGGTCAGTTTCAACATTAACATCTTGTTGTTCTTATTTCTATTGTAGTTTTCTCTCTCAGGTTGGAGTCTATCTTAAAAAGGAGTGTATAGTAACTCTGAAACGGATAGACGGGGAACAACCTTTTCCATAGGAAAACCAGCTTCCCATACCAAAAAATACCCAACACTATACAACTCAAGTTATTACTCAGAACAGGATAACCGCGTATTGAAACAAAATTTCAATGATAGCAGATAGCAAAAATAGACAATAGAAAGTTGCTTCTTCCTTACTACTAGGCCATATCCGGCATTACATATATTACATTACCATTGGTCTATGCACATCCCAGAACGCTCTTTCTTGACTGTCCAAAACTTTTCTTTCTAGTTTGTCTCTTTTCTTATCAACTTTACTTTGTGCTTCAGCTTGCATAAAAATAAACTCCCATTTCCTCGAAAACATTTTCTGTAAAAGAGCTAAATTTTCCGCTTCGTAGTCTGCTAATTCTAATCTCGTTTTGTTTTGCATTGTTCGTTTACATAAGTAAACAGCTAAAATTTAAAAAGAGAGAAATGTAAAATCAAAAAATGAATACTTATAAAACGCAAAACCCAGTTAGAATACTGACAGACTCAATCAATGTATCTCCACGATGTCTAAGCGTAGAAACATAAAATTTGGCTTCTTATTTCCTACTTAACATTGTAAATACCAAAAGAAAGGGAAAAACACGATCAGGCGAAAATGAGTTATCTGGCAATAAGTTCTTTAACCAAAGGTCAAGCGATTTATTTACAAAAACGAACTTTTTAGCAGTACACTGATTACACAGCACAACAATAACACTATGGTCAAAAGCTTCAGATAATATCCACTCCAACTTAGATTGTATCTCAATTATGGCTTCCCGATATTTGCGAAGAAAAAAACAGATTTTTTTACGAGAAAAAACACATACTATGATGAGGGCATCAGCTAAGTATGTCTATAGGTCCATTGTCCGTCTTTATTTAAAAAACAACAAAGGTAATATTTTTCCCTTGTTTATTAGTTAAAAAAATCGGCTAAATTCTAAAGTAACTTGATTATTTGTCATCGTTTCTATTGATTATAGCCAATTTTTTTGGTTTATTTTCAATAATGAACATTTGGAATCGTCACAAAAAAATAAAAAATACCCCCCTTTTTTTGTTATTCCCATAGAGCTGTTCAATAAAGAACCTATTTGCATTCTAACAATCTACGTAAAAATACAAATTAAGAATTAAGGTGTTACCATAGTCAGTATTTTCTGGTTCCCAACAATTTGAGGGCCAAAAATATGGAGTCTGAAATGAAGAAGAAGAAAAAAATTAATAACCTGGATATGTTTTTTAATATTATCTTTTTTGTGAACAAGGACAACTGATCTCAAGTTTTTTATACAGAGAAACTACGGTCAGCGTGGTTCACTCAAAAATTTTAAACCGAAGTTTTTTTCGGATTCAACTGATATTTACTCAATTTAGTTAACTAAAAATTCAGTGAGGAATAAGGTAAATTGCAATAAACACGGCTGCACAAGTGGAGGAGAATACTTTTCCATTTAATAAATAGATTATTCAAAGAGTCACTCAAATTATATTGCATACCTAATATTTGCTTACGATAAAACTTCACGATAGCTAAATCTGAACTATATTTACATTGCAATTTGAGTGGACCCAGATGAAAAAATATGTCTGGTGATTTCTTAGACAGAGAAATTTTCACTTAGAATAATGATAATGGTCTTAGACAACGTAGGAAAGTAAAGAAAAGGGCAATCCTATAATTACTATTGCCCAAGTTGGACTTACTTTTAAACGTCAGTCATTTTTTCAATGATAGATATTTTGAAACAAAACACGAAGCCAAAAACATTTTTTTTTTTNTTTTTTTTTTTTTTTTTTTACTAAAATGACGATTTATAAAGTATGCCGAAGCCAAAACCACGCTCCTATACTGATCAATAATTGTAGTAACGTGATTTTCGCAACTGGATCCATTAACATAAGCTCTCGTTACTCCGGTAATTTTTTATATTTAGCCTTGGAAAATTAATGGACAAAATTAATTATTTAAGATTCTTTTAACAAACCTGGAATCTATAGAAAGTGTTGTCGTTTTTCACACTCAAAACATGATCTTCAATTGGAAATAAATAACCATGTGATGCCATTAAATGCGCTATATGCAGAGCTTCGGCTGGAAAAAAACAAGAGCAATAATATATTAGAAAAGAAAACAAGAGCAACAATATATTAGATGAAAAGGAATTTTACTTGATTTGTAATTTAGATCTATTTAAACTTGAATCTGTTTTACATATCATTTCTTGTGTTCAAAATCTAGAAACTGAAATATTTGATAATTTAGGAAAATTTAAAATTTCATAACTTAAACGCAACGCCCAGTTGGTATGCTGAATGACTAATAATCAACGAAACTTTACGATAGCCAAGCGTAGAAACTTGAAATTTGGCAATAAGTTATCGAAAAATGACCGACAATGCAATTTAAAATTTTCCAATTTCTCCCCGATTTTTGGTTGGTTAAAAGCGACATTGAGAAGTACCTTCGGTACTTGTCAATGTCGAAAACTAATGCAAAGTTGTTTCGCATACAAAATAATATGCGCGAGTAAAAAAAAAAAAAAAATTTTTCCAAAAAGGGGTCGTTTTGAGCCCAGGGGTAGAAAATCCAAATTAAAATGTCGAATTCTCGAAATTGTTGTTGAATTTAGCAGCCGTAGCGAAGCACGGGAAACACCTAGTGACGGTTTCAAATATTATATATATTTGAAACCGTCATGAAATATTGAAGATTGATAAGGAACGGAGTTAAAATTGAAAACAAAAAAATGCAACAGTATTCTGTAATTCCAGTAGATTGGAACTCCATTAGCATGCATTAGCATGCAAATAATTTTAATAAAAATTTAATTATAAAAAAAAAATGCACTCTCAAAATATACTTTTATGAGATACTGCAAATCTTCCAAAATATTTTGTTTTTTTCGAAATCTAGTTTAGCCATTAAATATTTTGAGCCTTTACGCTTTTTAAAAATATCTACCATAAAAAAATCAAATTTACAGCACTATTACAATATTTTATCTTCTACATATAGGAAGAGTGTAAATATATTTCCCAATCGCAGATAAAAAGGCATTTACAGCACTATTACAATATTTTATCTTCTACATATAGGAAGAGTGTAAATATATTTCGCAATCGCAGATAAAAAGGCATTTACAGCACTATTACAATATTTTATCTTCTACATATGGGAAGAGTGTAAATATATTTCGCAATCGCAGATAGATAGGCTCTCTAAAAATATTCACTATACCTTTCAATAAAAATCCGTGCTAAAAATCTTTGAAATCAGATGCACGAATAAATGAAGAAGAAGAAAGAGGAAAAGAAGAAAGTACCAAGAAGTTTTATACTCTGAATGTTAATGTATGCATAGCTTCGAGATACTGTAAAAAAAGGGCATTGATTTTTTCACCGTTAAAATACATTAAGTAGGTATGCATTTTTTTTTTTTTTTTNTTTTTTTTTTTTTTTTGAAGGATTATTTTAAATATTTTTAATTTTTGTCTTGAGAATTTTTCAAAATAGATGTATTTTGAAAAAGTCTCAAGACGAAAATTAAAAATTAAAAATATTTAAAATAATCCTTCAAAAAGACATTAAAACAAAAATTATTATCTAATAATTATTATATGCATGTATGAAGAAGATAAAGTAGAAAGAAAACAAACTGGATTGAATAAGACTAAGAAATCTGCATAAAAAACGTTATTTTTTGTTGTTTTAGTACGGACCCTTTATATGGGACTGACCGTGCCGCCTAAACTTCTAGAACCTTTTGGACCTCAAATATGGGACATACATATCAAATTTAAACAAAATCAATTTAAACAAATTTAAACAAACATTTATCAAATTTAAGCTAAATGACAAAAGTGTATGATTTTTTACTTACGGTGGACGGCGCAGCGCCGATGGACAAATAATAAACCAAAAAATCATGAATTAATCTACAATGAAATGGTTGAACCATACAATTTTAAAAAATAAAAACACATTTGATCCCAAAACGAACCATGCAATCTGTCGCGTTTCCACAGTTGAGTATCGCGTATGATTTCAAAACTATTCTAATCCAAAGTACACATAAATAATAAAGACGTTTCCTAAATTATGAATGCAAGTCACTCGTATCTTTCACCTTCACGGAATGGAATAGTCCCAGGGTACTAATACTAATACAGGAACGATTTCGGAATCTGTGTAGGCAAGGAGAATGAGCATAAATATATCAAGCCTGCATACATTTGTTACATTTATATGAGAAAATAGAGCTAATAGTAAAAATAAAAGAAAAATTAAGAATAGCCAAACCATTTTATATTTGAAACTAATCTCTCGAAGTTGGTGATTTCAACATTGGCGTTTCTTTGGGATATAAAGTTAGTTCAACTCCACGAGGACTTGAGTCATTCTTATGAACCAACACTTAAAGTGTTCAGACGATCTCACATAATTAATTTCTTGATCTATACACACTACACACACTTGAAGACAGGGAAAGAGGGGATTCCCCCTCGGGCCCAGACTTCTCAAGGCGCTCGAAAATTAGTAATTATTCTGCCTTAGCTATAGCACACAACAAAGAAATGTTGAATGTCCTGGTTTAAAGAAAAAACAACGTTGACCCTATTAATAATATGTAAACTCGTGTTTATATTTTTTTTCATAAATTCGACAAGGTTTTTTTTTTTTAGAAAATGGAGGATAACGAATGCTTGTTAGTCCCACCCCGCTGAGGGGTCTGGTTTTCCTATGTACGGCCCTGTCTATACATTATTTTTATTATTTATTCTAATCACTAGAGCCTATTGACTCTTATTCTCGATTACGTAGATATCGCCAATAATAAAATATGACGTATGTACCATCAATGTTGAAATGATTAAGTTCGAGTATTTGTTTTCGGAGGCAGAAAATAGAAAATCTACTTGAGCTATGGCACAAAAAAAAAAACATCTAAACATAGTTTATAATTGAAGCTCATTCCATTGCGTATAAACTTTACACAGATAGTTTATATGTTGTCGGGAAAATTATATAGATTTTTATGTGCACTTTTTCTTAAATTTGATTCAGACAAAAATAGGCACCTTTTTAATTTTCGCAACAAAACGATGTCTGATGAACCTTAGTACAACCTTAACAAATAGAGCGGAAAGTGTGGAAACTCATGCAGTTATAGATGGACAACGGCGAGAGAGCGCCAAACACAGTAGGCGGGATGAAGACTGTGCGCATCATCCATACAACACAGAATCATTATTATCCATGTTTAGATAAGAGTATGCATACGAAGAACGAACATTTTGGTCTCCACTGTTATCGTTCAAGATAACGATATTGGTGTGCACACTCAATCGGCTGATATGGCGATAGCATTATATACTCGTACTGTCTGACTCCATATCGCGTTATTTACACTAGCGCTAGAGTCTCACCGTCCTCCCGATGCGCCGCATTGGTTGATGTAAGCAAGTTTCTTACTTTCTGTTCTATTCGTTATGGTACAACTATAGAGGACAACAAATATTTACCAAAATTATTTTCAAAATTGATTGAGTCATTCGTTTTATCGTACTGATGACTCAAACAAGCAAATAAACATATAAACTCTCGAATGTATAATAGTAAAGACAAGAATTATTTGCAAAACCTTGCAAACAATACTTAACATGCACAAAATTTGACATAAATAAGCGAAATACAGAGTACAATAAAAAAGGGAAAAAAAATCAAGCAGAAGTAAATATTGATAAAAAGTTCATAATTATATATGAGTATGAAAATGATTTCAATTAAAATGAAAAAAATAATCGAAAAACTTGTGGGTTTCCATTTAGCAGATTACGCATATCATAACATCACATCCCAAATACCTACTTACGATTTTTCTGCTTAATATTTCCACACTCACAACAATCTCTGCATGAAAGATACACAGCCAAGTTCCCACAACTTTGTCACTCACAGACTCTATCAAAACAACTATGCAGTCATTCATTTTTTATGGCGACAGATGCACTCCGTTCATTAGAAAGCTTAATCAGTATTTTATGTTACGATTAAAAAAAATATCTACGTCCCAATTAAATGACAAGATGAATGAATATAAAAAATATATTTTGTAATATCTCGGTCCCAATTAAATGACAAGATGAATGAATATAGAAAATATATTTTGTAATATCTCGGTCCCAATTAAATGACAAGATGAATGAATATAGAAAATATATTTTGTAATATCTCGGTCCCAATTAAATGACAAGATGAATGAATATAGAAAATATATTTTGTAATATCTCGGTCCCAATTAAATGACAAGATGAATGAATATAGAAAATATATTTTGTAATATCTCGGTCCCAATTAAATGACAAGATGAATGAATATAGAAAATATATTTTGTAATATCTCGGTCCCAATTAAATGACAAGATGAATGAATATAGAAAATATATTTTGTAATATCTCGGTCCCAATTAAATGACAAGATGAATGAATATAGAAAATATATTTTGTAATATCTCGGTCCCAATTAAATGACAAGATGAATGAATATAGAAAATATATTTTGTAATATCTCGGTCCCAATTAAATGACAAGATGAATGAATATAGAAAATATATTTTGTAATATCTCGGTCCCAATTAAATGACAAGATGAATGAATATAGAAAATATATTTTGTAATATCTCGGTCCCAATTAAATGACAAGATGAATGAATATAGAAAATATATTTTGTAATATCTCGGTCCCAATTAAATGACAAGATGAATGAATATAGAAAATATATTTTGTAATATCTCGGTCCCAATTAAATGACAAGATGAATGAATATAGAAAATATATTTTGTAATATCTCGGTCCCAATTAAATGACAAGATGAATGAATATAGAAAATATATTTTGTAATATCTCGGTCCCAATTAAATGACAAGATGAATGAATATAGAAAATATATTTTGTAATATCTCGGTCCCAATTAAATGACAAGATGAATGAATATAGAAAATATATTTTGTAATATCTCGGTCCCAATTAAATGACAAGATGAATGAATATAGAAAATATATTTTGTAATATCTCGGTCCCAATTAAATGACAAGATGAATGAATATAGAAAATATATTTTGTAATATCTCGGTCCCAATTAAATGACAAGATGAATGAATATAGAAAATATATTTTGTAATATCTCGGTCCCAATTAAATGACAAGATGAATGAATATAGAAAATATATTTTGTAATATCTCGGTCCCAATTAAATGACAAGATGAATGAATATAGAAAATATATTTTGTAATATCTCGGTCCCAATTAAATGACAAGATGAATGAATATAGAAAATATATTTTGTAATATCTCGGTCCCAATTAAATGACAAGATGAATGAATATAGAAAATATATTTTGTAATATCTCGGTCCCAATTAAATGACAAGATGAATGAATATAGAAAATATATTTTGTAATATCTCGGTCCCAATTAAATGACAAGATGAATGAATATAGAAAATATATTTTGTAATATCTCGGTCCCAATTAAATGACAAGATGAATGAATATAGAAAATATATTTTGTAATATCTCGGTCCCAATTAAATGACAAGATGAATGAATATAGAAAATATATTTTGTAATATCTCGGTCCCAATTAAATGACAAGATGAATGAATATAGAAAATATATTTTGTAATATCTCGGTCCCAATTAAATGACAAGATGAATGAATATAGAAAATATATTTTGTAATATCTCGGTCCCAATTAAATGACAAGATGAATGAATATAGAAAATATATTTTGTAATATCTCGGTCCCAATTAAATGACAAGATGAATGAATATAGAAAATATATTTTGTAATATCTCGGTCCCAATTAAATGACAAGATGAATGAATATAGAAAATATATTTTGTAATATCTCGGTCCCAATTAAATGACAAGATGAATGAATATAGAAAATATATTTTGTAATATCTCGGTCCCAATTAAATGACAAGATGAATGAATATAGAAAATATATTTTGTAATATCTCGGTCCCAATTAAATGACAAGATGAATGAATATAGAAAATATATTTTGTAATATCTCGGTCCCAATTAAATGACAAGATGAATGAATATAGAAAATATATTTTGTAATATCTCGGTCCCAATTAAATGACAAGATGAATGAATATAGAAAATATATTTTGTAATATCTCGGTCCCAATTAAATGACAAGATGAATGAATATAGAAAATATATTTTGTAATATCTCGGTCCCAATTAAATGACAAGATGAATGAATATAGAAAATATATTTTGTAATATCTCGGTCCCAATTAAATGACAAGATGAATGAATATAGAAAATATATTTTGTAATATCTCGGTCCCAATTAAATGACAAGATGAATGAATATAGAAAATATATTTTGTAATATCTCGGTCCCAATTAAATGACAAGATGAATGAATATAGAAAATATATTTTGTAATATCTCGGTCCCAATTAAATGACAAGATGAATGAATATAGAAAATATATTTTGTAATATCTCGGTCCCAATTAAATGACAAGATGAATGAATATAGAAAATATATTTTGTAATATCTCGGTCCCAATTAAATGACAAGATGAATGAATATAGAAAATATATTTTGTAATATCTCGGTCCCAATTAAATGACAAGATGAATGAATATAGAAAATATATTTTGTAATATCTCGGTCCCAATTAAATGACAAGATGAATGAATATAGAAAATATATTTTGTAATATCTCGGTCCCAATTAAATGACAAGATGAATGAATATAGAAAATATATTTTGTAATATCTCGGTCCCAATTAAATGACAAGATGAATGAATATAGAAAATATATTTTGTAATATCTCGGTCCCAATTAAATGACAAGATGAATGAATATAGAAAATATATTTTGTAATATCTCGGTCCCAATTAAATGACAAGATGAATGAATATAGAAAATATATTTTGTAATATCTCGGTCCCAATTAAATGACAAGATGAATGAATATAGAAAATATATTTTGTAATATCTCGGTCCCAATTAAATGACAAGATGAATGAATATAGAAAATATATTTTGTAATATCTCGGTCCCAATTAAATGACAAGATGAATGAATATAGAAAATATATTTTGTAATATCTCGGTCCCAATTAAATGACAAGATGAATGAATATAGAAAATATATTTTGTAATATCTCGGTCCCAATTAAATGACAAGATGAATGAATATAGAAAATATATTTTGTAATATCTCGGTCCCAATTAAATGACAAGATGAATGAATATAGAAAATATATTTTGTAATATCTCGGTCCCAATTAAATGACAAGATGAATGAATATAGAAAATATATTTTGTAATATCTCGGTCCCAATTAAATGACAAGATGAATGAATATAGAAAATATATTTTGTAATATCTCGGTCCCAATTAAATGACAAGATGAATGAATATAGAAAATATATTTTGTAATATCTCGGTCCCAATTAAATGACAAGATGAATGAATATAGAAAATATATTTTGTAATATCTCGGTCCCAATTAAATGACAAGATGAATGAATATAGAAAATATATTTTGTAATATCTCGGTCCCAATTAAATGACAAGATGAATGAATATAGAAAATATATTTTGTAATATCTCGGTCCCAATTAAATGACAAGATGAATGAATATAGAAAATATATTTTGTAATATCTCGGTCCCAATTAAATGACAAGATGAATGAATATAGAAAATATATTTTGTAATATCTCGGTCCCAATTAAATGACAAGATGAATGAATATAGAAAATATATTTTGTAATATCTCGGTCCCAATTAAATGACAAGATGAATGAATATAGAAAATATATTTTGTAATATCTCGGTCCCAATTAAATGACAAGATGAATGAATATAGAAAATATATTTTGTAATATCTCGGTCCCAATTAAATGACAAGATGAATGAATATAGAAAATATATTTTGTAATATCTCGGTCCCAATTAAATGACAAGATGAATGAATATAGAAAATATATTTTGTAATATCTCGGTCCCAATTAAATGACAAGATGAATGAATATAGAAAATATATTTTGTAATATCTCGGTCCCAATTAAATGACAAGATGAATGAATATAGAAAATATATTTTGTAATATCTCGGTCCCAATTAAATGACAAGATGAATGAATATAGAAAATATATTTTGTAATATCTCGGTCCCAATTAAATGACAAGATGAATGAATATAGAAAATATATTTTGTAATATCTCGGTCCCAATTAAATGACAAGATGAATGAATATAGAAAATATATTTTGTAATATCTCGGTCCCAATTAAATGACAAGATGAATGAATATAGAAAATATATTTTGTAATATCTCGGTCCCAATTAAATGACAAGATGAATGAATATAGAAAATATATTTTGTAATATCTCGGTCCCAATTAAATGACAAGATGAATGAATATAGANAGCTGAGTGAAGTCGATGGAGCGAGTGCTGATGTAAGATTATAAACTATCAATACTACCAAATAATGATTGATCTACTTACATAGAGAGACCGAGCTGAGTGAAGTCGATGGAGCGAGTGCTGATGTAAGATTATAAACTATCAATACTACCAAATAATGATTGATCTACTTACATAGAGAGACCAAGCTGAGTGGAGTCGATGGAGCGAGTGCTGATGTA
>CM022885.1:4973098-4984539 GCA_012654025.1 Pachypsylla venusta
TCCTCGTAGAAGTTACTCAGGTGGCCACAGGAATGATATTACCCTCAAGTAACTTTACACAAATGTTAAGTATGATTTATTTTTCCTCGTAGGAGTTACTCAGGTGGCCACAGGAATGATATTACCTTCAAGTAACTTTACACAAATGTTAAGTATGATTTATTTTTCCTCATAGAAGTTACTCAGGTCGCCACAGGAATGATATTACCCTCAAGTAACTTTACACAAATGTTAAGTATGATTTATTTTTCCTCATAGAAGTTACTCANTTTTTATTATGAAAATTTCAAGAAACAATTAAATTTGTAAATTCGAAAACTGGCTTATTATATAGAACATGATTTACGGGAGTATTCGATGGCATTTTATTTTAATTAATATCTCTAAATAATTTACATACCGGCCACAGCAATTAAATCATATTATGTTCAATATTTAAAAGAAGTGGGAATACAAATATCCCAAATATGCGTAAGTAATTATTAATCAGGGGTGGATACAGAACGCTTGATGAAGAGTTAAGTCTTATGTGATCGAGATCATATAAAATGTGCCCCCTCAAATCCGCCCTATTAATAATACAAAATCTTATTTTCAAATGAGGGAAAAACTTGTTGTTTTTGCAGCAAATCGTTGCTTCTAATCCATTTTTTATTAATATCACGGGGACGTCAGGGCCGGATTAACAATAGTAGCACGGGCCCCGCGCTTTGACAACTTATACTAGATATTTCGACATTTCTGGGTTGACAATTGAAAAAAATATGTCATTTTGAATTTTTGACGAGGCCCCCAACTCTTCAAAGTATGTAGTAAAATCTAATTTAGGGAAGTACAACGAGTATTGCAACATAAGCAAATTGTTTTTGTTTTTTTTCTTCTTCTTCTTTTTTTTTAGCATGAGCGGTAACCATGTTTTATCGATGTTGGTATACTCAAAGGTGGCCCCGCTCTTTGAAAGTGCTACGGGCCCCGCGGAAGGTTAATCCGGCCCTGGGGGAAGTTGGTATATTGTGACAAACCATCATCCAATTTCCCAGGATATCTGAATCTGAGTGACATTTTTTAATCACTCATATCTACTTTTTTCATCACTCTTATCAGTTATCATTTCTGCAACAAACCGCTAAAAAGATAATAATATTTTTCAAAATCGTAAAGCCCCTAACACCAGCTATCACATATCTCTGACACTAGCTCCGATGATGTTCTCAGGAGAGGACGAAACTAGTTAGCTCTTNAGATATCATTTCTTGTTGAATATCACAAACCCCCCGCTCCTTCCGCTATTACTTCCCCCCCACGATTTTTTGAAAAGTGGGAGAACTAATTGCCCCACACTGTATGTTTGCCGCACAAAATAGCATGAAATATCTTACATAATAAATCATCCTAAAGCAAGGAAATTAAAGGAAAAATTTAAATTCAGCTGTGGCGAAGCACGTTCAATAAATGTCGGCTTGTTCAATAAATGTATGACTATTCCCGTTTTTTTTTTTTTTTTTTTTTTTTTAANATATTTCCACACGAAACACATATTTCTCCCTTATGTTGGACACCCTATACTCATATTTTTACCTTATTTAGAGAAAGAAAAATAAATCTATATCTTTAAATCAAAGTAATATAAATATCTGTATAAGCAGGCAATGATCTTTTTTCCCATGCTTGGTGACCGATCAAAGTATAAATAAATAAACACAATTTTATGATTATTTTTATAGCTTAAATCTTTATCTTTCTCTATATTTTTTCTCTCTTATTTCTTTACCAATTCTCTCTTCAAGGAGGATTACAAATCTTGAGAACTTCTTAAAATTAGACTGCAGCATTTCTTCAAGAATATTATATTTATATGTAATTTTTCAATTTAATTATCTCATAGGAATCTAAATATGAATGATGCCAGCCGATGTTCTCACAAAAATATCTTGAAAAATTCTAGGAAATGAAAGCTGATAGTCAGTAGTACTGAGGATGTACTATAAACTGGTGCAGGATACATTGTTAAGATATTAAAATCGTTAAATGTATGCCATGTGAGTATCAATTTTCATATTTGTTTACCATTACTGGAGATTCTGAGATAGTCATTATTGAAATCAGATGCACTTAAGTTAAAACAAGGAGAAGATATACTGCCGATTGTTAAAAGTTAATTGAGGCCGATTTTCTCATGGTTCAAGATCACTTGACCTGTAAAATAGCTTTACTTATTTATTTGTATAATTATAACTGTAGCATAGCGCTCGGATAGGAATCAGAGGACGGACGTGAATTCGATTTTCAGCTGAGGCAGTATTTATTTATGAATTTGACCATTTTAAGAGAACTCTAAGAGTTAGGGCTTGGGCATTCAAAATGATAAAATTGAAAAAATTTATGTATCAATTAATTTGATGAGACACGAGCGCTTTCGTCAGTTACGACATTCTCAAGTGAACTGTTAGTTCAGTGACTGTTAGTTCAGTGAACTGTTAGTTCACTTGAGAATGTCGTAACTGACGAAAGCGCACGTGTCTCATCAAATTAATTGTAGTTGATACATACAATTTTTCAATTTAATATTTCAAAATGACTACAAACATCCTAAATACCATCTCTAAACTTCACTCAGAATTAACCAAATAACAGATTGTGCCCCCATACGGACTCCCATTTGAGCANTACATACATACCCATACATATACACTCATACAAGTGCATTTCGGGATGTATATCGGAGTGAAAAGTGTAGTTCACTAACGTTCACAATAAAAACATATAACAGAACCTGTGATATTTTCCCTTCAAAATAAGCACATTTGAATTTACAGTCGGATAATATACAAACTATAAAAATCAATAGAAGTCTGTATATTTTTTTTTATATTTTTGTTCTTAATTTATGTCAAACATTATCTACATCCGTATTGATTTAAAAAGGAAAATTTTATATTACTATACCTACGATATGTATGAGGTACATCTAAGTATAAATGTCAACAATAATTTGTTGGCAATCAAGACGCAGTCTTTTCACATTCATTTATTAATATAACCTTCCTTTAGGACTACATACACACTTATCACCATTTCATCCAGGTATAATTTGATAGTTAATTGTACAAAAAAAAAATCAGCACCACTTCTTATGATATGTTCAAACTCTTCAAAATACCTTCAAATCAATTAGTACCTTCAGATAATAACCTCATCTTAGTAGGTATGGGTTTTCTTAAAAATTAGTTTTTTTTCCCATTTTAGCTTGGGTTAAGGACCTCCGTATACAAATTGTTATCTATACCGAATAATAAAACTCAATGTAACGATAGATGTGTGTATATGTATCACTAATTATTTGGCCAAAACGGAAACCCAGAAAAAATATCAGAATTCAAAAATGTCGAACCGTTTTCCCGTTACGGCCCATTTTTCGATTATTGACCAAATTCAGACGGTCCAATATCTTAAATTTTGTCGCGACAACATATCAACTTCAAGCGAAAAAGTTTTAGGTGACCTTTTATAAACTTTAATTTGGGACATGATTTCCAAAAACCTGTCCAACCGTTTTCGAGTTACGGCCAATTTTTTGGTTTTTCTAAGGGAAATCATAGAATTCTATTAGCACGGGAGCGACCATGCCTCTAAGGCACCAAGCTAGAGGTTGTAGCACTTTATAAAAATAAACTTATTATTTTTCCCCTTCAGGTCAATTTTAGGGGATAGAAAAATATATCAAGGGGCAGGAATTTGAGGAAAGTATAGGTATGTTCGTAATTTTTGGACTTAGGTCATGGAATTGATTGATCGATGTATGACACTACTATTGATTAGTGCCATCATTGTTTCTAATGGTAGAAACAGCTTCAAAGAGGCTGTAGTTTGCTACTAAAGTTATGACCTATACGTACTATAGAACCTAGTCATTCATGATTGGATTGGAAAAAAATTACGTCTTCGGAAATTTTCAAATCAGAAATCAATCCTCTTGCATTATATGAAAATACAACAAACCTTTGATAAATCAAGATCAAATAAAGATACTTCAACAAGTTGGTATAGTTTCACCTTTCCTCAACAACGCTACCTGTTCTTAAACACAGATACTTATGGATCTATCTACAGATGTACTTTATATTTTATGTCCTTACTGTCCACGTAGGAAAATTATAAATTTAGAATAATTAAAACTATCAAACGATGTGCTAGCAATTAGGTGACTCATTTCTCTTCAATGAACACATAAATTAAAATATTGATTTATTTCTTCTTATGTAAATGTAAAGTTAAACATAATACAATGTCATTAAGAAATAAATTAACCGGAACTTCTAACAGTATTAAGAGAAAGATGCATCTTAAAGTTATCTTGATACGGTATCCTGGTATGACCTGAGAGGGAACAAAATGAAAATAGTGGAAAAACAATCATTCAGAGTTATGAGAACTATGTGAAAATTATTTTGGGTATCAGTCAAGGGAATTTTATGAATATTTTTTCCACATTTCCTCCAACTTACTCCGATTGACTTTTGAAAGCGACTTCATACTCACACGTTACTCCGAGCAATTTCAAGCTTCAAATCCTCCACGTAGTACTGTGTAGCCACTTGTAGTCTTGCGTCGTCGCTTCCAAAGGAGGAACGCCTTTGCTTTCTTTGATTGCCCAAGCATTGACTGAACGAAGTTAAGTATTAACAGCACGAGTTTTCGTAAAAAGTCTGTTTTATATTTTATTAGTTTGTAAGAAAATTATTTTATATTTAATTTAGACTTTTATAAGAATAAATATTGGTACCTTAAANTGTATGTTAGTTTTACGAGAACTTGGAACATCTTTTCCGATTTCGAGATAGACTTTTATTATCTCCATAGAATTTGCGGATTAGTTCTTGGTTCCTTTTGGGCCACCTAGGGCCTTATCGATACCATTTCAGTTAAGTGATGTCTCCAGTTCACAAAACTGCCAGTTTATGTACTGAAATATGGTATGATATAGGTAAAATATTCTTTAATCCTGGCTATAGTTAAAATCCGACGTTTCGAAAACTTCGAAACGCTTCCTGCCTAGATTTCAAGAAAAAAAAACTAGATTAGCAAAACATAATATACACAGAATAGTTACAAATATATCACAGGTTATTTGGTATATATTATGTCCCAGAAGTATTGCCCGGTGCCCATAACTTTTGGCTTGGACTTTTTGAATTCTGATTGATCCTAATATTGACAAATACTGTTGTAGTACGATTTTTAAATTTAAAAATAAAAATATCATTGATTTGTGGTACAATAACGATTTGAAAAGAAATTTATTCAAGTATTGAAAAGTCATATGAAAACTTATGTAAACATTTTGAAGAAAATAAATCCGGATAAGTTTTATGTTCATCTGTACATTAAAAACATTCTTTAATTTTGTTGTTTCTGAACAGATATAAACATTCATTTTATGTACTATTAATTTCACCTCAAGGACACAGATAAAGATAAGCATCAGAATTCTTCAAAATGTACTTAATTAAAAATAATCAATATGTCGCCGACAAAACTTTAAACTTTTTTCAAAGATTAAGGGGGCAATTTGACGTAAAATGATGTTAAAAACATACAGTTTGACGGAGATAGTTTGTATGCAAACTCAATCTCTATTTTAGATATGGCCTAATGACATCTTCTTTCTCTCTCATATAGTGTGGAGGGGATACTTCCGGAAGGTATGGAATATCCCCCAGGCACAGAGAGGTCAGGTCCGCCGCCCCGGGGAAAATTTTGAATAAATAGAATCGTCCTACGCTCAATTTTTGTGATTTTAAAAGGTCAACGGTTGGTTTTAGACAAGAGCTATTCCTCATATTTANAACGGTTGGTTTTAGACAAGAGCTATTCGGGTCTTTTTTGTAGCGAAATAAGTTTTAGAAGACATGTCACCTTCATCAAAAAGTTTTAGACATTTTCATGACCCCCATAACTCCGCCCCTCATCGGGGGAAAAGAAGCATGATAACAATCGGAAACGTCATGCAAAAAATTGAGACAATCGCTAAATAATTCGATTTTTAATAATTATTTTTCGATTTTTAAGTGCCAACTTTGAGTGGCCCTTGGAGTCCATTTCTATAGTATAGGGGTTTATTAAGCAAAGTGGCCTTTATTTGAGCTCTACTATACATAATTTCTTTTTATGCATAACCTTTTGAAACACCCTGTATATAGTTTTCAATCTCACTTCCTGTGAATGCATTTTGTCTCTGTTCTATTGACTGTTGAGAAGCAACCGTTGATCACTAATGGAGGTAAATCTGGAAGCGACTTCAAGCTACAAATCCAATTCCAGGAAGATTTGAAGCTTGTAGCGTGTAGTCGCTCGTAGAAGTGTGAGTTTGTAGTCGCGCCTAATCGCTTCCATAGGACAACCGTAAGCAACTAAAAGATTAACTAAACCTTTACCTTTTCCCGCAGTTGATCTTACACAACTTTAGGTTGAAATGTGTTCCGGGTGTTTTGAAATAGGGACCAACATGATAAAAACACTCCAAATGAAATTAGGCAAAAGATAAAAAAAAAACACGCGACATTATTTTTATTTTTTTTACAATTACATAGATACATTCGACTCTCATTCAAAGTCAGTGTTGCTATAAATAAATAATTAACTGATTGCAATTTGAAATAAAGTAAATTAATTTCACGTAACCGCTACAGGATGTATTCAGAGAGAATTTAATTTGCCTCATGAGGTGAAATAAAATTTNACTAAGTGATGTCTAGTTCTAATACGAAAAAATGTCTTACTTTTTCTGTATGTCTTTTGTACGTCGAACGAAGTGATGTCTAGTTCTAATACGACAAAATTTCTTACTTTTTCTGTTTGTCTTTTGTACCTCGAACGTCCTAGCCAGATTCTGTCACTTACAAAAAGAAGGAAATATTTGCCAAGAATGTCTATTTTCATGTTTCATCTATTATAAATGAATTGCTCAAATAAATGACCAATTCATTTTTAGTAGACTAGCTGTTTCGCCCGCTCTCCGCTACAATTCTTATAATCGACTCTCGATCTCGACTCGCATCGAGTGACAATTTACAAATACGGGGCATCTACCAAATAAACGTCCCCAACTTCGGCGAATACATTAAAAAGACATCACAATCAATGTTCATCAGAATAAAAGAACATTTTCCTTCAGTAAACAACAGACACCCGGAAAATATTTCTCCCTTTATTATCTTTCAGTTTACAAAAAAAGCAACTCTTAAGTCGACTCTTTGAAGAGTCGACTCATTTCAAAAAGATGACTCGACTCGTGGATGACTAGCCCATCCCTATTCTGTTAACTGGAGGTCTCATTCAGGATCACCAAAAATGTCATAGTATGCTTAAATATCAAGAACTTCCGTTCGAAAAATTAAAAAATAATGAGAAGTTAAATTAATGTTTGTGTNAAATTCCGACCCCACCCCAAACGATTTCAGAATTTTAGTCTGATTTCCTCACTCTCTTCACCAACACGCAGTCTTGGTGGGGTACCTCGGTTCGTTTAACCCTAAGAGATAGGGACCACTCTGTTCTACTTTAGCGGTTCATAAATTCGTTACGTTTAATAAATTCGTTACGTGGAGATCAGAAAATTCGTCGTTGTACGGGAGAACGGTTATAAGCATCGTTATTGAGAGATTAGTAGCGATTCATTTCATTCCATTTTATTAAGCTTTAACCCCTTAGGTTTGGAATCCCTACACCTCAGCCTCCTGGGCTTTTTGTGTATTGGGTTAAGCTTATTTCTCTAGTTAAGGTTCAACTGCCCANGTTCACATCTAACTCCATCTCGCTTACTGGTCACAATTTAACTAAATAAAGGTTACATTGATACCGCTGAGAGGGACATAGGGTACCATACCAGGTGGATTTATTAGTTTCAAATAAGCGCATGCGTGTTCTTAAATGAACATTATTAATTGAATTGAGCTCGTTCTTATTCCATTTATTTATCCTTAAAATATTAACTTTTTGTGATCAATATAATCTGAACTATGCAAATTTTCCTCTCTTTCATTGATCCGCAGTAGGTAAACACTCACAATATTAATATAACTTTATGTAGATAATACATTTCCAATGCTCGCGGATATTAAATGAGAAATGCTCGTTCTACGAGGACCTTCCCATGTCAATCACTGTTTGCGATGGTAGGCAGACGTACGAGAATTTAGCTCTAAAGCTTGTTTGCTGCTAAATTTTTGAATTGTCATCATACATCTTGAAGGCTTATTAATTGGCATAGGCCCCAAGAATCATATCAATCACTGCAATATAATTACGACAGTAACATAACAATATTCCAGAGTTGCTTTCTTTAGTATATATATTACATTACACCCATGCGCCGATATAGCCCTCTTGTTTTGAGGGGGCACAATNATTTATGGACGGTTTTCACCACCAAATCGGAATTGAGAAGTACTACTTCGGGATGAGCGAGAATGCTGAAATTCGATACAAAGGTGTTCCGTAGTACAAAAAGTCATATCCGTGATAAAATATCGAATTTTCTAAATAGGAGCCATGCTTTTCCTGAGGGTCTGTTCCAACAAAAATTCAAACTTGAGAGGATTTAATGTCGCAATCTCCAAATTGTTATTGAATTTCATAACCGTAGCGAAGCAAGGGCAAACAGTTTGTAATTCTATATCTTGTTATTATCCCAGCGATTTGTCCGACGATGACTGATGCTCACCGGGATGCCCTGAAACGCATATCACCCAAGGTGCGTCAAAATTTTTTGATAACCTCATATCAATCTGTTTCTACCATCTATAAAGTTGATGAACACTCACTCTGGCATAGAGATGTCGTAAATATAAAATTCAAGAAGTCCTCGTAATTATAATTTCAGTTTCAACACATTTTTCTGTTCGTTAAAAAAAAAAAAAAAAAAAANAAAAAAAAAAAAAAAACAAGAACAAGAACTGAACGTATTATTTTCCAAGAAAGATTGAACTTACAATTGTTACCGCTTTGAATACAAGTACCTGTATGACCGCTTTGAGATACGCTTTGAAATACGTGTATTATATTATATTCCTAGAAAAAATCAACTTACAACGGTTGCCGCTTTGAGATACAAATATTTGTATGGCCGCTTTGAGATACAAATACGTGTATTATATTATATTCCTAGAAAAAATCAACTATCAACTGTTGCCGCTTTGAGATACAAATATTTGTATGGCCGCTTTGAGATACAAATACGTGTACTATATTATATTCCTAGAAAAAATCAAACTACAATTTTTGGCGCTTTGAGATACAAATACGTGTATGATGTTATTTTCTAAAAAAGATTGGTACTTATTGTTCCTGTCAGTTTAAGATACATTTACGGTAAGGTATTTTACAAGGAAGAAAGATACTTACTGTTATTGTCGGTTTTACACAAATACGCATATGATGTTATTTTTCTAGAAGGATGCCACTTTGAGATACAAGCATGTGTATGATGTTATTTTCCATGAAAGATTCCGCTATGTGATACAAATACGTGTATGATGTTATTTTCCTAGAAGGATGCCGCTGTGGGATACAAGCATGTGTATGATGTTATTTTCCATGAAAGATTCCGCTATGTGATACAAATACGTGTATGATGTTATTTTCCTAGAAGGATGCCGCTGTGAGATACAAGCATGTGTATCATGTTATTTTCAATGAAAGATTCCGCTTTGAGATACAAAGAAGTGTATGATGTTATTTTCCGAGAAGGATGCCGCTTTGAGATATAAGAATGCGTACTCGTATGATGTTATTTTCCATGAAAGATTCCGCTTTGAGATACAAGCATGTGTATGATGTTAATTTCCAAGAAAGATTGGTACTTATTGTTCTTGTCAGTTTAAAATACATTTACGGTAAGGTATTTTACAAGGAAGAAAGATACTTACTGTTATTGTCGGTTTTAGACACAAATACGCGTATGATGTTATTTTACACACTGATTGTCTATTGCCTTCAATGAATTATCAATGTTTGAGATAGAAAATACAAATATTTATTAATTAATATTATGAAATCAATAAAACATAGCACGTACTCTTATAGTCATGTTTTATGTATTATTTATTATACATTTTCTAATATAAAATCTTAAGTCCTTGTTGACTGACTGACTCAATCAGTGACACATATTATTAACATAGATTTCAAATTGAAAACACTCCGTACTCATATATTTCAAATGAGCTCTTACAAAACTATATTTTCTGGGTACTCGAACGAAGGCGTATTGTGTTTGTTTTCATTAAAGAATTTCTAGTTCTATGCTAGCCAGATGTATCAGACTACAGGTTTTCTCTAATATCACCATAATATTATAATACAGTTCTTTTTGAAGGCTAATAATTGGCTGGTATGCTCTTTTCGTATTCTGTCACCAGAGACACCTAATATTAGTATTTATTATTAGATGTATCAGACTACAGGTTTTCTCTAATATCACCATAATATTATAATACAGTTCTTTTTGAAGGCTAATAATTGGCTGGTATGCTCTTTTNAAATGGTGGTAATAATGAAAATGATTGTAAAGAATGATAATTATATTAAAGAATGAAAATGAATGATGTTAAATAATGGAAATTATATTAAGGAATGAAAATGCTGGTAATAATGAAAATGATGGTAAAGAATGAAAATGGTGGTAATAATGAAAATGATGGTAAATAATTAAAATGGTGGTAATAATGAAAATGTAATAATAATGGTAATCTATGTTTAGTAGTAGCATTGAAAAAGGATCACCAATCAATTTGTCAGATAGCCCTACAAGGCTTAATTAGTAGGTAATTCCTCTTTAGTTGCCATGAACGTTTTCAGTTTTCTAAAACAGACGGCAATTTCTTGTTCAATAGCATCTTCTGATTGAGCCTCTACCGACTCTAATACTCATTTGTGATTTTATGTCTTTATAATAACATTGGGTAGCTTTGATTTAATTAATAAAATCAATATGGATGTTTGCTTGTGTTGGATGCGCACGGGGAATGATTTCATTACCATCAAGACATGACAGGAATAAAAATTAATTCTCCTTATTTAACACACTTTTTTTTTCTGTTTTAGATTTTTATAGAAAGGTTAACAGTTCATACTTAAATAATAAGTCTTATTTTATCGATAGAACAGATTACAAAACACCAGATCTCGCTCTCTCAAGAAATGTTCTCATCAAAGAATGACACATGATCATCTATACTGGACGTGTACAAATAATCTAGTTCCAACTTTGGACGTAAACTGAGTGTGAGAATTTGACGACATTGATGATGCTAGTATGTTACCTACTGACATTGGCCAGCTACACCTCAGTCGGTGTCTACTCTCCTCTACCATGAAATGTTCTCATCAAAGAATCACACATGATCATCTATACTGGACGTGTACAAATAATCTAGTTCCTA
>CM022885.1:4994842-5025651 GCA_012654025.1 Pachypsylla venusta
TCGGGCACTATAAAATAAAAGTACACGGGTGTGTACATCGGGCGTCTAGCATTACAAATTACAAAGCACTTTTTACGCTTGAGCCTGAGGAGGATATGGAATACTTGTATTTTCTGATTTTCATGATGAAAGAAGTATATTTCAAAATAATTACATATTTATGGAGTTGAAAACATTTAATATTTTCTCCATATATTCACAAAAATTCTTCTTGTATTTCACAGGAATAGCCACAAGAAATATAGCTGAAGAAGATGAAGATGACGAGGAAGTCACGTCGCCGGGGGGAAGCAGGGCGCAGTATGTGTCAGCAAACTGTGTTGTATTTACTCACTATACAGGAGATGTCGAGTCTGTGGTTGATGAACATTTTAGTCGTGCTCTCAGCTGTTCCGATACCAAAAATTCTACCTCTACCGCCAAAGGTAAGTTATTCATGAATAATACCGACACAATTAGCTCAGTTGATAAAACATAGAACCTGCGTTAATGCTTTGGTCAGAAACCTGGGGATAGTGAAAATCAAAGAACAGAAAGTTGGATTTAGCTAAAATGAGAATTTTGCGTTGGATGTGTAGGTTTAAAAGGAAAGATAGAGTGAGAAATTAGAAGATTAGAGCAGCCTCAGTTGGTACGAATGACGGATTCGTAACCAGGAGGCTGTTGGTTCGAATTCAAATGAAGACAACAAATTTAGTTATAACATGGGGAAGTGCATTGTGACAAAGCATTAGCTTTAAACACAAATAAATTTCTTTTATT
The DNA here is from genome assembly GCA_012654025.1 of Pachypsylla venusta. Taxonomy (NCBI): domain Eukaryota; kingdom Metazoa; phylum Arthropoda; class Insecta; order Hemiptera; family Aphalaridae; genus Pachypsylla; species Pachypsylla venusta. The sequence continues at coordinate 4,995,605 of CM022885.1, forward strand.
TTATTTATTATTATTATAAATTTGAAGATTAGAGAAACGGAGAAAGTGTGACCATTAAGGAATATTGAGGTGGGTCGGACGCGTATAGAGACAGAGGTAAAAATTATATTGGGAAGAAATTGGAGACATTGGGAATAAAGGGAAGGAGAAAATAAGGTAGACCAAAAATAAGTTAAGTTTGAAGAGACTTATAAGAGAGAATGATGGAAAAAGGAGGAAGCTTTAGCTAGAGGTCTCTGGAGAAGAAGAATCAATGAAGGTAACCAATTGTTTTTTTTGTTTTTTTAAATTTTAAGTGATCTCCCCAAAAATACCAGATATGTACGTCTAATATTATAGACACCTATTCAATCAGAGAAATTTATTATCTATGCCTGACAACTATTTTCATACTTATATAAAAACTAGAGTTCGCGATTTATTTCTACCACATTTTCATAAATAATCTGAATGTGATAGAGTCAAGTTTTGCGATACAGATCAATGAGGTATAGGAAAGTTGTGCGATGTTCACATGGTTTTTATATTTTTGTGGGAAATGTTGACTAATTTATGGGTGAACCTAGTCAGTTGTTGACATTATTACTTTGTAGGTATTATTCTCATTGGTCAATTAATAATAGTGTTAAAGATTAGAAATTCAGACTACACTCGTATATTTTGTTTGTAATTTATTCACACGGAGTAGAAACAACAAACTTTTTATTGTTTCTGGTCTTCTTGGACAATTCTCTTTTGATGTTTTTTACATTTTATCTCCTGAAAACATAGTATTGTTAACATGAATTCTCATTATCGCACCCAAGTTTTACAGATTAGTACTAGTAGTTCTGTGATCTGTAGACCTCACTTTATTCCTCCTGAATATTTGAGTATCGAGATGATATATATATATTTTTTTGTTTTGTTTTTAAGTTTTACAAATCGTGGTATTAATTCTTTTTCTATGATGGAAAAAATCTTTTGTACGTGTGCCCCTTATACCAATTAAGAACTTATGATTATGTATGCCAGTATTCTTAATTTGCGTACTTGAAATAACTACCATTTTATTTGAAATAACTACCATTTTACATATACAGGGTGTTTGACTATAAACGAGACTCATGAATATGGTGGGTAGTTAAGATTAAATGGGAAATTTCACGAAATACATTTTTGAACTAAGAAGCTATAATGTTGAAAAGGTAATTTTGGAACAACTTAATGGATATTGTGTGACTGACGAAAAAATGGAAAATTAATTTATTTAAAAATGTAGTGTTCTTTTTTTTTAAAAAAAAAAAAAAAANATAGTGGCATCATCGTTACCGATGATGCCAAACTACATTGCAGGGTTTCTTTCTGTGTTATTTTTCACCATCATCAGCTCAGGTGATCTCGGGCCGTGGGTATATCATACTAAAGGAACTTCTCGCAATCTCAAGTACGATTTATTTTTTACTAAATTTAATAAGGTAGTAAAACATAATTGGATTGGAAGAAATTACGCTTTCATAGAATACAACAGAAAGTGAGGAAAGTTGTAAATTTAACCCATAAGGCGGAGGAACGGTGCGCTAGTATTATTGGAGCGATTTGGACTCGAGGGAATCAATCTCTATCGGCATATTAGCTGATTGAATGTGCACACCAACATTGTTATTATTCCACGATAACGACAAACACATAAAAAATCAGTATGCATGCTTTGATCTTAACATGGACAATAATAATTATGTCGTTGTTTGGTGTGCATAGTCTTAATGTCACCTGAGTGTGATTTGGCAGGCTGTAGCGGTTATCCACATGAAACTGTATAAGTTTCCACACATTCTATTCGTTATGTATTAATAGTGTTGAAAAATATCAAAGTTAATCTATTATTTAACAATTAAACAATTTTACAACTGGCGCTATGCGATTAAAACAGTCTGTGACGAAAAAGGTAATATTTAGCATAGGATACATTCTCACTTGTTGCTCTTCTCACTCATGTTCATTACACAGAATCTTAGAAAGAAGTTCTGAGAAAAGAACTCTACAACTGGCTTTAATAATTTATTTCTTGTATATTTTATATAAAAATAGTAAATCATGTTTTATCAGATCGTTTTTTCCTCTCTCTCAAATACCATTGAACTGATCTATCATCTCCCAACCAAATCAAAGCATAAAGTCTTCTGTAATATTAAAATCAATTTTATATTTGTGATTTAAATAATTTTTCACTTTCTTGTAAACATGGATTTCTTTTAGTAAGTACCAAATTTTTTTTTATGTTCTGTAGGTGAATTACGAATTCCATCTCTCAGTAGGAAAAATATATAGCGAAGAATCGATATAGAAAATTATACTGACTGATGTATTTTATTAGATAAAGTCGATTTTCTTGAAAAAAGTTCATTTACAAAAAAAACTGCGAAACTGCAACCTTGAAATTTCTTGGAAAAGGTCGTTTTTTTTTTAATAGAACCCTATATTTTTGATTTGTGCAATTATAATAGATTTTTTTTTTTTTTCGATTTGACTTACAGTTTTCAGTTTCTCTTTATGTACCATTATCGGCACGTTTTGAAACATTTCGACATACTCTCCTGATGTTTGACGAAAATTACAATGATATTCGGCTAACAGTATTGTAATTATATTACTATCGGTATCAAAGTATTTCCAATGTTTAGAGGTTTGAAAGCAACACGGAAATGGACATGCCCTTAGGCTCCAAGCGAAGCAGACTGCTAGTACACATGTATTCATATATCTATTAATCTCTCTATAATGATGTAAAAATCATGCATTAAAAATACATAATTGTAAATGACATATTTTATAAAATTATATTTTCTACCGAAGGTTATCAACATCATAATAAGGCCTAGAAAATTAAGACAGACAGATACATTTGTCTTCCCGTTTCTATCTATCAATCTGTCTGTCACGGTCAAACGGTTCTATCTCAGAAAAGTTAAATTATTATTACTGTACTCTTGGACTTCTCCGTGGCAGAGTGTGCATCACACTCGGCTTGCACCAGGGAGTTACCAAGTTCGATTCCTGGTCGGTTCGAAAATTTATAAAAGATTTTTTTTCTAATTTTCTTGTTGGTCTGGTTGTGTTTGAGGACAATTGAGTACCTAATATGGTAATTGAGTAGCGACCGCTGGTAGCATTATGAAGTAATTGTTAAGAATAGCTTGGTGTATTGGAGTGATTGTTGAAAATAATACCTTGTAATTCTATGATGCCCACAAAATTGTGATAAAATAACACAAAGAAATATTATTAGAGTATACTCTTAACCTCAACAAATAATAAAATATAATATAGCCATAACGACACATTATGCGATGAGCGTGTGAAAACGATACATATCCACAGTATCGTGGTTCGGGTTCGCATGCCAACTAATTTCTGATATTTTCAAAGGAACAAACGTATACAAAGTTTCGGGCACCAGCGTATAATTCTATATCACCCGAGTGTTTACGATTCGATATACCTATCTGACTTACGATTTCGAGTGTTAGCAGAAAACCTTCATATTGCAATTTATAATATCAAGCCATCACAAGATTATAATTCTATATTATTAAATTGACTTCTCACCCGAGTGTTTACGATTCGATATATCTGACTTACGATTCCGAGTGTTAGCAGAAAACCTTCATATTGCAATTTATAATATCAAGCCATCCTCAGTTTCACTTTGACAACTTTACTTAGAAACGCGATTACCTTTGTATTGTGTTTTTTATTCAATGCCGTTGTACTGTCAAATATATCAAACTGTCACCAAAGAGCGAATTATTGCTAACTTTATATCAAACATATTAACAGATGTCACGGTTTCCTGCATGGGGTTAAATTTAAATTGTAAACTTTTCAATGCAAGATTTGAAACTAATGTTAAAAACTATTGTGAGATACATAAACAAAGCTCAATTGACTTCCCTCATTGACGAACTTAATATGCAAATGAAAAAATTCTATATGTTATTCTGTCACAATTACAAAGTATTTTACAAATATTCTTTTATAATACAGGGTCCGGCAGTCCAAACTGAAAGAAGTATTGGTAAATATTACAGTTCAACATTCATTGATATTAGAGAGATTTTGCAAATCTGTTTTGGGTCCCCATAATCAATACGAAAACGATAAGTTTACCTATGGGTTTCGTGTCTCATAGGCGGAAGACTTTTTTGGATTTCACAACACACCATATGCGAACGAAAACTTAAGCGCCTCCAGTGGATAATTAAAGAAAAAATTTTCACATTTCAAAACAAACAACGCAATCGTGTTTTTAGTTGTATCACTCTTATCCCATAATATTCAAAAAGCAAGACGTATGTATAAAATACTCAAAGAACTTGGGGTTCAATAAATTCTATTGTTGCAATACACTTAAAAGAGACTAATTTAAATTTTTGTTTTAACAAAATTGTTCTAAATATTTCGCTACATATAAATTTAAAACATTTAACGTACTATCCCCATTTAATATTTTCCATCCCAATAGACAACAGAAAAGCAAATACTAATTACTCAAATGAAACACCAAATACTCGGATGAAAAAGAATTAAAAAAAATGAACACTTGGCAGAAAAAAGTTTCATAAAAATCATAACTGAATTATATATATTTTGAAACTACGCGAGATTTTCTCAACTAGTTTCCTTTTCGTCTACGAAAAATGCAGCCCGATAACCTACTCGAATTATCGGGACTCCCAAAACGAAAACCGAGCTCCGATAATTTTTGTCATGTGCAGAGATAAATACTCGACACAACATCGTTTTCGGGATGGTTTTCGTGTTCCAATAAATTCGCGAAATCTCTCTATTACTCCGTTACAGTTGAACTTTCCATGATATTATTCTATTATAGTTGAATATTCAATTAAATAACTTTGTTACCGTTGAACTTTCAATTAAATAACTCTGTTACAGTTTAACTTTCAAATAATTAACTTTGTTATTATTCAAATTTCATTTTTATAGATTTAGCCATCGTGGAGCTACGTTTATTATAAGTGAGGGAATATAACACCTTGGTATTGAGATTTATAATTATAGCTCGATTAGTAGCTATCAGAACTTATATTCACCGAAATACTCATACGTACTGTTTTCGTTTTTTATTCGAGGATCCACTTTGGTTGACACGTTAATACCTCTTCATGTATGATTTTTTAACGCATTTTCTTTGTATTTCGGACAATCGTTCAGGTAGTAGTAACTATTTTATTTATTTTACATAATTAATAAATTCTAAGCACTTTGGGTTTACCTAGTTCAAACCTCTTTTTTTTAATCATCTTGATTTTATCACACTCTTTTGCAATAAAAAAATAAAATCCATAAAAACCTTAATAAAAATAAATAAATAGGTGGTAAACGAAGAAATGTTCTGCATTTCTGAGTGTAGGAGTGTATCTATAGAACAAAAATATTTTGAAAGAATAAGTTTTGGTATGTTTCGTACGTACGAGTATAACTAAATTTTATACTTTCAATTTCCGAAACAGGCGCAAGAGGTCAGCTAGTAGAGTGATGGATTCGTAACCGAATTTCCTCTTTTTATATTTCCGTGTCCTACACAGGTTCAAGAAATCAGTTCATAGAGTGGCCGATTCGTAATGTATTATTTTTTAATAATACATTACGAATTTCCTCTTTTTATATTTCCGGATTCGTAATGTATTATTTATTTTCTTTAAATGCAACAAGAGGTCAGCTAGTAGAGTGGTGGATTCGTAACTGAATTTCCTCTTTTTATATTTTCGTGTCCAACACAGGTTCAAGAAATCAGTCCATAGATTCGCTGTTCCTTGTCTAATGGCTCAAATTAAGATAAAAGTGGTTTAAGATAAAAGCAGTTTAGTTGATATTTTGTGGAACATTTTCCAAAGAGGGTTTACGTATTTCTTTTCTATCTCCATCCCACCCTCCTTAGGAGGCGTCCACGTTAAGTGGTCCACCCTGTTGGTATAAAAAAAAAAAAAACAAATTTATTAATTAAGAAAAAGAAGACCTACTCCCTATCACAGATATAGCAATGACATCAACCGGCTTGACATTTTCAGGGCAATGTCATTTTTGTATTCTTTTAAATTTAATTCAAACATGAATGTAAAATAATTAAACGCGATAGGGGTGTCTAATAAAACAAATGTATTTAATTAGAGATAAAGTAATAAGAAGTAATTAAATTGTGTGATCAGAATAACCGCTTTAATATGAATCAGCAAGTAGGTCAAACGAGACCGACAGAGTCATTCCGCGGTAGGGGAGACTGAATTACAACTTTAATTGAATATATGTGCATTTTAAGTTTGGCCAAAAAAATTCTAGGAGAGAGTAAAAATAATAATTAAATATATGTATAAAGGATTATTGGTCAATGATGATAATAATTTGTCTGGTTGCTTGTTTTGTTAGTTCTTCAGAATTATTCTTGGTAGACGACATCAGCAAGTTACTCTTGAATCATTGACAATTTGCCACCCAGGCGGTAACGAGTCTTTATACTTTTCTGTGATTTCGTTCTCAAAAAAAGTCCTGAGCAAATAAATATGCATATTTTGACCAAGACTATATGGGGTGGTTCAATTTCAATTTATGCAGTCTAAATATCTTCGAAACTTTTGGGAATACAAAAAATATATTCTAACCAAAATGTCATGATATCAAGGGGGACATATTGTGGTGAACTTGATAGGTCTGTCGAGGTTGACGCTCAAAGTTATTTCAAGTTTATAAATTATTTTATCAAATTTTACTTTTATTTTTTTCCTTCAGCGTCTGTAGGGAATTTTTCTACAACAAAAATACATATTATGTGGCCAGATCGAATCAAACGAAAGCTCTCGTCATTTTGCATCGAATGGTGGAAATGAAAATACTTCCATATACTTACTTACTCCTCAGCATTCATAGACGGCGGGGGTCCTTAGATTCAAGTATCAATCTTCTCCATTCGATTCTGTCTTGGGCGATGCTCTGTCAATTTTCTAGATTTTGTCAATATAATGAAAATAAAAATAAATCACAAAAAATTAATAATATTCAATTCGTTACAATAATGTTAGAAGTTTAAAAATTAGTATCGATTTTTTTTGTAGAATTTGACACATTTTCAAAAAAAGGAATAATTTTCTCGTTATACTTTTGTACAGTAAATTCACCTTCAATTTATTACCTTCATGATAATTATGATGCCCTTACGATATGATGCATAACTATACAGGCTGGTCCATTTTAATTTACACATTCGCATTCGTGTGTCACGCCAAACATTAATGCTGAAATTTGGAGGAAAAATCATTTTTATTTTGTTTTTCATTGTTATTATTTGATTCCCCAGAAGATGTTCCCCCTGGGAGAAACTCTTTGTAATCAAATTGAAATTTTGTAAATAAAAATTCCGGCGGACAATGAAGGAATATTCGATTATGTAAAGAAAAGAATCGTCCTATATGAAAAACGGAAATTGACCTTGAAGCAACCTTTGACAGATCCACCAAAGGCATCGTAATATTTCCACCTTGATATCGTGTCATATTGGTGAGAATAGAATAGATTTTCTGTATTCCCAACAGTTTTTTATATATTTAGACTGCGTAAATTAAAATAGACAAACCAACCAAGCTGTATATACCTAAATAAGAAAAGGAAAACGATATTATTGAGAAGTATTATTATAGCAAAGCAAATTACTATAGCAAACGATAATAATATCGTGGCCCCCATGATGGTTAGTTCTTTGCACCGGGGCTACCCGTGCCCTCGGGCACGGCCAAAGACCATCAACACCGTTCCGACGACAACTCACTGTGTTTTTATTCCGTTGGAGTTGTTCATCCTGGCCGTGCTGCTCCAGATACTTCTTCAAAGAGTTGGTATATAAATCCTTGCTGAGCCTTGAGGTGTCTGATCATTGTCCTCTGTGTATGCTGGCTGCTCATGATGTGAATCATTGATTCAACTGTCCGTCAAACCCGGCCAATCTAGAGCCGTCAGCATTATGGACGCATCCTGTTGGAGAGGCCGCCTTCCTTGGGTTGGAGACACGGTGAGAGTCGTTGAGAACGTTAAGGACAATAATAATATCGTTTGCTGTAATAATAGCAAAGATATAGACAGAAAACAGTTTCTTATTTATCATTTTCCTTGTTGGTATTTGAAAATGTCAAATGAAAGAACTCTGATGAGAAAGAGAATATACTCGTAACATGTCTCATTAGGCAACTCATCGATTTATTTTCTCCTACTAAATCTACAGCGACATATTGTTCAGGAATATTTGAATATATTTGATGTCAGGATTGAATAAAACCGGTTGTAGTTATCTGTAACCAAATAGTATATTTGTTACATTTATGTTGGACATGGGAAACGCAACAGGTAGCATCTTAAAATATTTGAAATTCTTTCGACCTGTCTCAACACCTTCTTATCATTAACATATGCATTAATAGTCAATTAACTCTTTACAATCGTTCATATATTTATTTACTTGATCACCGACCCAAAATTAGATCAGTTCATTTTGCATTAGGATTGGGGGTATCGTGCCGAGGGTCGCTGGTTCGAGCCCACAGGAATGACGGATTATTCTTGATTAAAAGTTGATTATTTTATATTATTGTGAAAACGATTCTTACGTTAACACAAAAAAAATTCGTCATTATTATGTAAGGGTGCTTCCAAAATTTCATGGTCTGACCAACAAAGGATTAATATATTCTTGTTCTGACAATGTTCTTAAATGTCTTACCAGGTCCATCAAGAGGAGGGAATGGGGGGAATCCCCCCTGGGCCCGGGGTTTACGGAGGGGCCCGGAATTCCAAGGTGCTAAAACGAAATTATCTCCTTTTAAGCTTTTACTACCTCGATTGCGTAGTTTATACTGTTTAAAACATGATTGATTTGATTCATTGATCATGATTTGTTATTAATAAAAGTAATATAACATCATTAGATTGTATGGATACTTATTCGAGTATCCATGATGTATTCGTATTTAATGTTTAGGTTATTTGCTTCTTAGGATTCATGGATTTTTGTATAGGGCCCGTAACTTTTCAGTTCCGGGCCCGGATTTTCTCTTGGCGGTCCTGTGTCTTACACTATCTAATGATAGAACGCGCTAAAAGTATGCAAATATTTTGATTATTTTTATTTTGACAGGGTAACCAGCGTCTAGGGCATGTTGAGTACAACAGTTGCCGATAGTTCAGCAAAGTTCAGCGAGATTTTACTAACTGAGTGACCACGTAGGTTCGCATCTCGTGACGCCTAATCCCGGTCAAACTCAGGCTGGGTGAGGTCAATGTGAGTATTAGCTGATTTGTCAGTTTCCAGGGAATGGAAGGTAAAACCCCTCGTCTCATGTGACGGACGGGTAAACAGGTCATCTTTGTTTAGGTTCCGAGTACTCCGTTACCATGTGTTCGCTCTTGTCCACACCGCCATATTTGCAAAGGCTGCTGTGTGTGAGTGTGGCTACATTAAGATTAAGATACCTACCCTACTACAGTTCAGAATCTAAGCTGTATGGCTTCTTTTGGGAATGATGAAGTGAACTACTTTTTGACAGGCATAGAGATATAGATTTCAAAAATTATTTTTGTATCAAACTACAAAAATAATTTTTGAAATCTATGTTTCACAATGACTACAAACATCCTTAATAATTTATCTAAAGGCATAGAGATGTTACTCAAAAGACGTAAAAAATATATTGTAGTCAATGGACATCATGTTGAAAAATAAGACAAAGTTTTTTTTTTTGTCTTTCTCCATTTAGGTTAGGTTACGAAATTTTGGATCGCATTTTTAACAGCACACAATTCTTTTTGGGGATCTTATGTATTCAACTATACTAATCTATTGATTTGGAATAAACTACAAGTGTCATCTGACTTCACATGGGTTCAATGACTATTTTATTAGTGCTAATAATGTTTATTTTATTAGTTGTTTTTTCTTCTCGAAGACAATAATCATTCCCTATTTAAGTATCTTGTGTAGTTTTCAGAAAATGGGTGTTGTATGTTGTTATGTTCTGTTGCCTGTATTTTCTTTGTAGTAGCAGTAGTTTGTTGACATGATAATGTTGTGTAAGTTTTTGAAATTTAGTGTTTTATAGGCTATAGTAAAAAATTTTAGGAAAGTTCCACAATAATTCTCTATATAAAGTAATACTGACAGGAGCAAAAAGCTATGTTCAGATGACCGCGCGGGATCAAATAAACAATTCAATACAAGTTTGTAGAACTAGTACCGCGCGGTCATTTACACAATATGCACTATTTAGATAGATCTTGTGCCGCGCGTTCATCTGAACATAGGCTAATAGATTAATCGAACGGGTCAATCATCTTTTACGTTATTGAGGTAAGATATTCTATTCCTGTTGCTGATAGCTGATTATTTTTTCCTTCTTTCACCATTTACCTATAATTTTAGTGAATTTTTTAGAATTAAAAATACAGATTGTTGATCTTCAGACATCTCCGTATCATATCATATTGTAGTGTATACGAGTATCAGAGTTGGTTTGCACTAGTAGTAGGAAGTACCGAGTTTCAATCTTGGTCGGTCGAACATTTGAGAAAGTTTTTTTTCTTCGATATTTCTCCTATGTCAGAAGAAGTCACTATGTCCGAGTGTACATCACACTTGGTTTACATAGAAAGGTACCGATTATTTATATACTGATCGGGTCAAACATTTGAGAAAGGTTTTTTCGATATTTCTTCTGGGTCACACCTTACGAGTACCTACTAAGATGACCCTCTTGTCTGAATGCACCTCGCAATATTATGATAAAAATAATATTTCACCATTCAAGTGTGTCAAGATAAGAAATCTGTGGTAAAGGATGATCGTACGTAACAATTTCCAGTAAGTTTCAAACGCGTCGGGAATGAAAAAAGAGAAGAAAGAAAGTTGTAAAGTTGTTCTTTCATAACCAAAAACATCAAAGGTATTCTTTCCGTTTTCAAAGAAATGATAAAAGTTTTTTTTTTCAAAAGGACGAATAATTTAATAATTCCAAAGTTTTTTTTTTTTTTTTTTTTTTCAAATAAGAAAACTCAAACATAGTCAACATTAGAAAAGGAGAATCTGAAAACCGGTTTCATATTGGACAAATTTATCTGCTCAGTTGATTCTGTTTTGTGTTTTTAAAAGAATCCCGCTATTGTTATTATAAATAAAATAATTACAGTCGGCACCAATATTAAATATACTTATATTTATCTATTTAGATTTACGATGATTTCAGCAACATCGTTCTTGATGATAGTTTAATAATGTTTGAGACTGCTACAAGTGATAGCCAGTGAGTATAAGGTTTAGGATTCAAAATAAAAGAATAATATAGACACATAGAAAAAATATAAAAGAATGTTAGAAATCAAAACTTATTTTTGAGCCAGCGTCTATGGCACGTTGAATACACCAGTTCCCGGTTGATGACTGAAGTTAAGCAACGTCCAGCGAGGTTGTATCATATAGGTGTCCACGTGGGTTCGCGCCCTCGTGATGCTGGCTATTTTTCCGGCCCAACCCAAGGGTGATGCCCCCGTCTTGAATGACCAATAGATGTTAAAGAGACGTTAAGCCAAATTGAAAAAAAAAAATTGTGATCATTTTTTGGCGAACACCTTTTAGTTGGCTTATTCAATCTGTAAAGTCTAGAAAAAATGTTGGTTATAAAGTATCTATCATGACTGCGGAGATTGGTGACGTCACACGGATTCGTGATAAAAGAAGGACAGATTTCAATTCCTCCAATTGTCCTATTGGAAAGTTCCACTTTGGGACGAGAAAGCTGAAATTCAATACAAAATTGGCCGGCAGTACAAAAATAAATCCTTGGTATTGGTTTTTCTAAAGAGGATTTTAATCCAATACCGGCATACCATCAAAGCTTCAAATTTGAGAAGTTTTAATGTCGAAATTGTTATTAATTTCGAAGCCACAGCGATTGATTTCGACTTGCAAAGTTATTAATTTTGGAACTATCGAGATCTTTTGAAGTTAAGAATTGATAGAAATTGACTATATTTTTAATTTTGCCTTTATGTTTTTCAACAAGGCTCTATTTACTGGTATGAAAATATAAAAACTATCTGTTCGTACTTCAAATATTTGATTAAGGTAATTTTTTTTTTTAGATAGACATGAAATATTAAATTAATGGACTATTTAAAATTGAACTAGAAAATAAAATTCGTCTTTGGTGCTAAAAAGCTAACATAGAGACTTGATAGCACTGAAAATATCTGAAGACTTCCACAACTATTATAATACTATTTTTTTCTGCTGGAAAAAGCACTTCAAAGCGTTCTTATTTCAACATGAATATTTTAACTTGAAAATCTTGTTTCAGTATCTTTTTATGATATATAAATTTAACAGTAAGTTTTGAATTAATAGCTGTAATCATTTTATGAAAAGTATAATGTTATATAGATAGTTAATGATTAGTATCTTGTAGATTTCTGCATATATATTACGACCACATAAAGTTTTCTAAAAAAAAATCAACTTTTAAAATTCCCTCAAAAACACTAACTACAAATATTGTCATTATGATCGAACAACACTTAAAAATAGTCACTATGAGGGCTTGTCCGGTGACTTGATGAATTTATTTTACACCTAAACTAACGATCTTCTTTAGGTGCAGCCTTGAAATATTTCATGTGAAATATAAAATAAACAACTCGATCTTGATGACAAAGAGAGAAAAAATATTTATGTACTCTAACGTCGTTAGCTCCAGAATAATAGATTTTTAAATTTAAATATCAGCCTGATAATTACTTTCTCTAACGTCGTTGGCACGAGAATAATGGATTTTTAAATTTAAATATCAGTCTGATAAAATAATTATGTACCCAATCTAATTTTTTTCAAATTTAAATATGAGACTTATTTTATCATATGATAAAATTAATTATGTACCCTATCGTTAAAAGCATCTGAATATTAGATTTTTTAAATTAAATATCATCCTGATAAAAAAGTAATATTTTTAATTTTAAGTATCAGCCTGATAGGAATTATTTAATCTACCATTGTCAGCATCACAGTAATAGATTTTCAAATACTAATATCAGCCTGATAAAAATATTAAGTCACAACCGAAACAAGAGATTTTTAAATGTAAATATCAGCCTGATAAAAGTATGATTTACATTAACGTTGTCAATGTTGTTTTTTTTTTTAAAAAAAAAAAAAAAAATAATGGAAAGATTATAAAGATAGATCAACTATTTTAACTTGGACCGAATTTTGTTAATTCTTGTGTATTGCGCTTTTGCCTAATCATTTACGCATGGTGTCGCGGTTGTTGTCCTTTTGATGTCAACGCTAATTCATCGAATGGAAAAGTTCAGAAACTTTCTTTTTAAAATTTTATAAAAAAATCTTCAAGGAAACCCCACATTTTCTTTACAGATCTTAAAGAAACAAATTAATCAGATTGTTCCAAATACTTTGGGCGGTCGCTTTGGAAGCGACTACGCGCTAGTAAAAAATCGCGCTAGAATATGGAGCTTCTAACGTACAGTCGCTTCCAAAGGACGACCAGGGTTAATCAGTAGCAATAGTATTACATCTCAGAGAATTCTGCTAAAATGTATATTTATCTCGTTACACTTTGAGTGATAGAATTTTAATGTACTTTTTATAAGTAATACTTCAATGGCATAAATAAATTTATAAATAATTGAATTCATTTAGACACATCGAAAACAAAAAAACATTTGCTAAATATCAAGGCGCAGTGCCAATAAAATCGGCAATCTATTGTGAACATCGGAATTTTTTTTAGGCAGGATTTGCGTAGTAACATAGCAATAGTATTTCCTGACCTCGTGAAACTTCAATGAAGAGAGTATTACATTTTGTTAAGGGTTGGTAGAAGTAGTTGATTAAGGGACAGATCCACCAATTCAATAATTTAAGATAACATTTTAGATAAAAATGTGTAACCTTAGGTACATTTTTGGTGACCTAATATTTGGGTCTGACTCCCGGGAGGAACATTTTTCACTTAAAAATTCCCACATTTAGAAAGAAATTTATAGAAAATATGAGTGAAAAAAGAGATGAATTTCAGGGATATTTTAGGTAAAAATATTCAACCTAATATTTTAGAAAATATAAGAATTTCTAATTAATTTTGTATCGACTACAAGTAAATTGATGAGTCACGAGCGCTTTCGTCTGTAACGACATCTTCTAGTGAACTGTGTCGTAACAGACGAAAGCGCTCGTGACTCATCAATTTACTTGTAGTTGATACAAAATTAATTAGAAATTCTTATATTTCAAAATTACTTTAGGTTAAAATGTTTGACCTAATATTTTAGGTTAAAATGTTTAACCTAATATTTTAGGTTAAAATGTTTAACCTAATATTTTAGGTTAAAATGTTTAACCTAATATTTTAGGTTAAAATGTTTAACCTAACATTTTAGGTTATACTCATACGAGAACAATTGGAAAAAATCTTTTGCATTCTGATGTTAAAATAAATTAACAACGTTTGTTTTCAATTTTTTGTTCAAAAATGAAAATTTCATCATGGGTAATATTAAAATAATCTTTCTATTTTAATATTACCTATAAAAATTATTATTCTTATTTTATTATAAGCTACGGGTTGGTCAGAACCGTTCACTTAAAGGATTTGTTCTTACATTTCAAGTTCATTGAAGTGAACTGTTCTGTCATATAAGTTCATAGTTTTTAAGTTTAGTTTAGCCTTCGCTCCCTTATAACTTTCTTTGAACTTCATTTTGAAGGATTAATATTTTGAATATTTGATTGATTGAACCTGAAGTTCAGAATTTATATGTAAATGTATCTTTGAACTTCTAAAGGTAAATTGATTCTTTTAATATTTTGATTATCGAATTCAATCAACTATTTCAATTTTCAATCCTTACTTTTCTCACAGTATTTTCTCAAGCTACTTTTCCACTGCACGCAACATGTTGTGCAGCACGTTGCAGCAAAATGTTGCGACAGTATATTTTCTTTTGAAACACACTGCAACAAATTCCGTGTAAGTCGTTAAAAGTTTTTCAATAGAGAGGTCCATTGTCTTTTTAATATAATATTGTAATTTTTCTAACGCAATGAATGAAAAAACAGAAGTGGTGTTTATGATGTTTCACTTTATGGAGTTTCTGGGTAAAGACAGTCAAGAACGAAGATTTTGGGTTCATCCAATTAAGCAAAAAAAAAATGTGTCTAGTTTCATATGTGAACTAAGAAAATATCCGGAAAAATTTCAGAATTATTGCCGAATGACCGTAGACACATTTGACAAACTTTTAAACCCGACAGAAGAGAAGATAAGGAAGAAAAATTAACCTGATAAAAGATTTAAAAAAATTGTTGTAAATTATTTAATGGTACTCTATAAATTAACTGAAGAAATATGGTAATATTAGCATGGTATTTAAAATAATAATTCCGAAACGTCTTCAATAATAATAGAAATAAAACTTAAATACTTTTTTTAATAAATTAACACACAATCACCTCGAAACGTTGCAAGGTTCTCAGCAGAGCAGTTGCAGTCAGTTTGATTTGATCTCATTTCATTCTGTAGGAACGGCAGAGCATAAAATGTTGCGTGCAGTGGGAAAGCAGCTTTACAAAGAAAATATACGTCCGTAGGATTGGTGAACTTATTTATTTATAGAACGACTCTTTTAAAGAATCTACTTAATATTGATAAACCTGACTCTCACTTTATTTTTTGTTATGTTCCTTTTTTCAGGACCTTCTCCGATGACTTCTCGAAATTTACCGGCTAGTTTTTGGAATAGTAACTATCAGGGTACAGGGGGGGTTACTCCCCATCACAGTGATTTCTATACAGACCCTATGTATCATAATACTTCAGCCGCCACAAGTGATCCTTGGCATACACATTATCAACAATACAGTGCCGCCGCACACCATCATCACAGGTAATAAATTAATTTATTGTTTCTTTTGTTTCTATAAAGATCTTAACTCGTAACGAGTATATCTCTTTGTTCTGAACAACAATTAACGACATAGATTTTCTATAAAAATCTTAACTCGTAACGAGTACATCTCTTTGTTCTGAACAACAATTAACGACATAGGTTTTCTATAAAGATCTTAACTCGTAACGAGTATATCTCTTTGTTCTGAACAACAATTAACGGCATAGGTTTTCTAAAAAGATCTTAACTCGTAACGAGTATATCTCTTTGTTCTGCACAACAATTAACGACATAGGTTTTCTATTTAAAAATCGGTCAACGCTAAGTGGCAAAAGTGCCCATCACGGCGTACGGCGGACAAACATTTTTTTTTTTTTTATTTGATTTTTTGATTCTACGTACTTGGAACNGGGGGGGTTTTTTTTTTTTTTTTTTTTTTGTGACGATTCCAAAGGGTCCTTATTGAAAATAATAAACCAAAATAGAAAGGCAATAACTTGAAATCACTTTTCTTATGCGAAAGGTTGATAATAAGTTCTCCTTTACTAATCCAGAAGATGAAAAAAAGGAAAAAAAAAATCCTGCACTTTTATGTTAAATTCTAGGTTGCTTTCTATATAGTTCGGCATTTGAATAAAGCGATCCTATAGCATTACTATCACGATTTGAACTTATTTGTAACTTCAGGAATTTTTGTGTATCAATGTTTTGTTTATTTTTTAGTTCCTATTCATAGTCATGAGTTATTTGGTACTTGTAAAATTATTCCATTTTCAATTTTATTTGACCTCGTCAAACTGCAATAGAGAGTATCATAGTATGGTCCTAAAATACGTTTGGCCCAGATTGCCCCATCCCGGATGAACACAGTCTGGCAGGTGATAATGTTATATATTATATTATTGCTCTCCGAAAATTGAGAAATAAAACAACGTTTTTGACTAAGACAAGATTATAAGAAAGAAAGATGACCAACGAAAGTATCAACTTTTCTCGGATTTCAAAATTAATTGTACAGTTTTAGCATATTTCCTGAAATGTGAAGCTATTCAAAAATAAGCTGTGGTCTATTTATTTAACATTCTAATGAATTCTGTAAATTGTATTATACAGGGTGCGGCAATTAGTCCTCCCACATTTAAAAGAGCTGGTAAATAAAAACAAAATGAGATATTTGAAGAATTATTTTGTATTCTGAAAGCGTGTGTATTATAGTTTTTTTCATCTATGTTTTGTAAATAATGTCGTCCAAATGACGGCCTTGGCGAGTGATGCACATTTAAAATTTGGAAGTGATGCACACGCGGAAGTTTTCCATGACTCTCTTCAGCATACCAGACCCAATTTGCATGATTTCTTCCAGAACTGCTCCCTTTAACTCTTCAAACGTCCCGGGTGATGTTTGAACACCTCAGTATTGAGGAGGTAACCCCACAGGAAGAAGTCAGAGGGACTCAAATCCGGCGAGAGATCACGTGACCGGGGAACATAGGCCGTAGCCCCATACAGCCTAAAGCTGATGATGTGGTCCTAAAGTCGTGAAACCAACTAAAAATTATTTTTCGATCAGCAACTGGAACTGTGGAGTGCAAACCATACCTTGTGCGGAACGCTCTCTGAGTGGCCATAATGGATTCACCTTTTTAAAAAACACCTTGACAACGAACGCACGATGCTCACGCGACCAAACCGTTGCAACATCTAAAAACTAGATGTCATTTCATGTTGAATATCACAAACCCCACGCTTCTCCCACTATTAATTCCCCTCCCATGATTTTTTGAAAAGTGAGAGAACTAATTGCCGCACCCTGTATTTATAATTTCATACTAACAAAAAGCAAACTTTCACATTTTATTTTGACAGATGGACGGTCATCGAAAATTTAGAAATAGTGTTTCGCTTTTACTCTCTGAGTGCGGAACACTAGAAAAGTGATTTTTTTTTCTATACGCAAAGTGTTCTCGTTTCTTTTGTAGGGCTGTTCATGAATACCATCACCATCATCACAATATGGCGGCTCAATATAGTAGTCTCTTATTACCAACTACTTCAAGGTTACCTCATCAATACCATCATAGTAAAGCAGGAGTTGAATCCTGGACCTCAGGTCATACACACCATAGACTGCACCATGATCAATCCAGTTCTTTAGATCCTACTGCTTCCTATACAACTTATTCCACAATGGCAGGTAAATTTTTAACTTTATATTAATCTGACTTGGAAGAAGTGCTTACTTTTTACTTATTATTTTTGACAGCTTATTGATATTGCTCTTTACAGCTCTTTTTATGAGTGTATACGAATATTCGCAGATGAATCCTGTCCTTCAGTATACGATGCAAGTAAATTAGAGAAGATGATTTCCAAGTCATTATTCTGCAGCATAATATATTGCAGATTGAAGGTTACGTAATAAACGCAAATCCCAAGTGTATTAATGCTGTTTTGGGTTCACAATCACAAAATTTGGTTAAAAACAGATTTCAATTTTTCTTTATTGTCTGTCCGATTATTTCCCTATAATTCATGAAAATTCTGGACTAAGGTGTTTTCCAGTTCGTCAAATACGTTGTTTTATAAGAATGTGTTTCTCAGTCTGTCATTCCGCAAAAACATAATTATATTTTCATGCTACAGAAAATTCGATTAAAAATTTAAAAGAGTAAAACATAGAGAAAATCACAATGGAGTTGTCAAAATTTGAAAAAAAAGAAGAAAAAAAAACTCCCCAAGACCACATTGTGACGTTTTTTTTTCTTCCAAATTTTGATATTGATCCTACTTAATTTTTATTCTGCTAAATTACACAATATTAAATCAGCAAAAATAAAGTCCTTTGTTTGGATAGAAAATTAGACAACCCGGTTTGAAAAAAAGCAACCCAAATATGTATAAGAAATAGATTTCAGCAATCTATCATGTAGAATTGAGTACTTTTGGTCAAAATAACCAGTCTGTATTTTTCTTTCATGTGCATTCCCGGACATTGTTGACATAATTATTGGCGATAAATAATTTCCAGTTGAACTTTTTTCCTTTCCGATTTGGAACTTCCGATATTTTCCGATTGTTCCAAGTATACAATCTGTACATTTAGCGAACTACATTGATTTTGAGTCATTAAATAATGAACACATGATTAGAAAAGGTGTAAACTTCTTCAGCCGAGTACAAAAAACTATCCCTCTAAACTCTAAAGCCTTTAACAGAGAAATTTTCTGTAAAACAATAAATAATTAATATTGATTAAAAGTCTAATGCCTTCTTTGAGAAGCATGAAAAGGGGTGTAACGAATATTTTCCTTGTGCTATTACTTCCATCTTTTCCATCACTGACATGAGCTATATTATCATTCCTATCTTCGACATGGAGGGGAAAATTACTTGTTCCCTCCTCTTCCTTACGTAATTTCTGCTTCACTAGAATTTTACTTTTATTATTATTAGTTTAGTCAGAAAAACTGAAGGAAGGGTGCCTGGAAAATTAATGGAAAATCGTGCTTTATATAGGATGTTCATAAAATAAGTTTAGTAGCCCAAACGAAAAATCAAGGATTAGAGGATCATTTCCCATCGAATAAATCAAACTGGCCGTGCAATGGAACTTCGTTAAAAAGTTATGGTCGTAAAAATTATATAAAATTGACAATATCGATTCAGATTTTAATTAGTTCGGCATAGGTTAACAGCCATGGGGCTGGTTTGCAACAACTCGGCATAAGTTGTTGATACTTGAGAATCCTTACGTATAATGCAATAGCTTCTCCTTGCTTTCTGCATGGGTGATGGAAAAGATATCCTTTCCGACCCTTCCCTTAGTCGCCTTTTATTACTGGCATGGACTTTAGTGCCTTATTGGAAGTATTCTTTTTATATCTCCCTATCCACAAGGGACATACTAAGGATATAATGCAGTAGCTTCTCCTTACTTTCTGCATGGGTGATGGAAAAGATATCCTTTCCGACCCTTCCCTTAGTCGCCTTTTATTACTGGCATGGACTTTAGTGCCTTATTGGAAGTATTTTTTTTATATCTCCCTATCCACAAGGGACATACTAAGGATATAATGCAGTAGCTTCTCCTTACTTTGTGCATGGGTGATGGAAAAGATATCCTTTCCGACCCTTCCCTTAGTCGCCTTTTATTACTGGCATGGACTTTAGTGCCTTATTGGAAGTATTCTTTTTATATCCCCCTATCCACAAGGGACATAGGAAGGATATAATGCAGTAGTTTCTCCTTACTTTCTGCATGGGTACATGAAAGGATATCGTTTCCGACTCTGTCCTTGGTCGCCTTTTAGGACTTGCATGGACTTGGGTGCCTTGGAAGTTTATTTAAGTTGGTGTTCTTTCAATATTACTCAGACTGTCATCAGCCGACCAGATAATAGAAGTATGCGATCACTATCACCACTTGACACGAATTCTTAATTTAACTAATAAAACTCGATATCGATATTATATTTTAGAATAGACTCTGTTAATTCTACAGCATGGGATCAATCCCAAGCTGAGGCAGGATTTCAGTATTTGACCTCCAAAATATAAAGCTCTGCCGGTTAGCCTGTAGAAAATGACTCAGGAATTAACCTCATCGGAAGAGTATTTTTTTTTTTTTTTAAATATTTAAGATGCTTTTATAATTAGGGTATTAAAATTTATAACGTGTAAGAATAAATAAAGAATTTTCGGATGAAAAGCTTAAGGCTATGTTCACATGACCGCGCGGTACCGCGCGGTACGACGAACCGCGCGGCACAAGATCAATCTAATTAGTGCATATTGTTTGCATGACCACGCGGTACTAGTTCTACAAACTTCTATGAACAAATCATATGAACAAATTGTTCATATGGTATCATATGAACAAATTGTTCATATGATACCGGGCGGTCATGTGAACCTAGCCTAAATTGCTCAAAAATACAAATTGTGGACTCGTGACAACACACAAAGAGCTTGGCGAATTCGAAACCGTGGATTATACAGATTACACCTGGCTCTCATTATTATCATGATGACAAATCTACAACGGGATGGTAGACAAGTAGACATTATAAGTTCAGTCGGCAAAGAAGAAAGAAGTGCTGATAAATATGACACAAAGAAAATGATCGGTAATCATAATAAGATACAAGATGAAGATATTTAAATTAAATATCAATTATTTTCATTCAATCTTCTTAATTATGTTTGAAGAACGATTAATTAAATGAAGAGAACATTAATCTCTGAATTATCATATTGACAAATAAACAATGTTTTGGAAATAAAAATTCCCAAATAACGTTTCTTTCCAATTTTGGAATTCCATTTGTTATTGAAGTTATTTCTATATTGTTATTACTATTGTTTTAATTTTAATGATGTTTATTAATTTAAACTTCTCAAAAAAGATTTTCCTAAAGAATGCCACTATTAAGTGATTCATATATTGATGTAATGATACGAGTGAAGAAACACCCAGAAAAAAACGGATTTCCTGATTTTATCATAAAAAATAATATACCTGTATCAGCATGCAACATCAGAGTCCTACACTCCAAACCTGAAAATCCCTATAGATTATCCCTTTATGAAACCCTGGAAATTAAAAAAGCTGTTGAAAGTGGTAAAGAGATTTTCACCAACCAACTTGGAGCCAATGAAAAATTTGAATTAATTAAATAATATGAATATTTTCGATACATATAATCTAAATAATTAATATACTCGTACACCTTAAAATAAATAATAATATATATAAAAAAAGGGAGGAGGGGTAAGTTCTCTCTCTCACACACAAACACATACAAACACATGCTCTCTACTCAAGGCACACTCCAATACCTCATAAGATCATTTCTCTGACACTAGCTCCGATGATGTTCTCAGGAGAGGACGAAAATAGTTATCTCTTTAACATCTTTTATATTTTTTAATCAAGTGAAGATATAGTAATTTTCAACCTTCATTATGGTTTTACTTGACATAGTATCCCAATTTAACCAAGTTATTAACGATTTGACTCAAAAAATTTCAAAGTCAAATCGAACCTCTACAGAAGATGATGGAATCAAAAACCCTCCGGTGGGGTTGCAGAATAACTTATCACCAGCTTGTGATCTCGTGACACCTCTCTCTGACTTGACTATCTTTTAGGATGCTAAACCCCTTACTCGTATATTAATTGTCTTTGTCTGTGTATGACCACCTTTGAATTTAATCTTTCCCCACTGATATGAGGTATATTGGAACTTTATTGTTAGTTCTTGTGATGGGTGTTGGAAGACGTCGAGAACTTTATTAACGATCTGTCCGACAGCGATAATGCCTACATACTGTTTATTTTCCGTAGGTATCCAAACACGAAAAAAATCTATTTCTTGCTTATAAGGCAAATATTTTATAATTATGATAAGAATAATTATTATAATCCCAAGTCATTGATCCTAAACACTCTAATCAATACATATTGTGTGGAACTGGTATTCGAAAGATTAGCCGTTGATAAGTCAACGTTTACAGTATAACAATTTAATTTATTTATGCAAGGAAGGAAGTTTTCGTAGTGAAATAAATTTTCAAGTTATGTTGAGAATGTCGGCATACATGAAAGAAATCCGTAACTCTACAAAAATTCTAATAGTTGATACTCAAATTTTCTTGAAAGAATAGCAATTACAATTCTATAAACCTGTGTACTTTGTATACTTGAATGGGTAAGGGTGCAATGTGCGGACTATCCTAACAATAAATGGGTACTTGATTTATGCAAAGACGAGTGCTATTCAATACAGATAAGTAGGTATGCGGCTGTATTCGAACTCCCTTAAGATGTAAATTTCAATCTTCTTGAAGACTCCTTCGTTTTCATTTACGAAGGAAGATTGTAAATTTTAATATAGAAACAAACAAGATACCAACAATAGAATATCTGCTTATTTCTTAACTGTCCTGCTCATGTAACAAATATTATAATATATTGTGCAGAGCTGTTATTGAATCATTTAAAACTAAATACCTGCTTAACCCAATTTATTTAATTCCCAAATAGAAATAAACTAAAATAATTTATTGAGAAGGCTTAAAAACGTTGAGTTGGTTACTGAAAGATCTGGCATAGCATAATATAAGTAGAATGAGAGAGACTCATAAAACGGAAGAATACAAAGGGTGTAAATAAAACGTTGCCTAATATCACATGCTCTATGGGTCAAATGGAGGGGGGGGGGGGGGNCAGCCAAGGTAATAACAACAATATTTAGCTGTAGAAACTTTAACCTGACTTATATATTTATGTTGCTTGTTCATAGTCCACATATTCTTCAAGGGCTTTAAAAAATAGAGGCCGCCAATTTTACCTAGGCTATTTTTGGTTGGATTAAAATTCAACTTTCCATACAAACGAACAAATAGAAATTGTCTGTTTGTAACTAAGCTTTGTATACCTACACAGGACCAAAAATATCGGTCATGGAATGGAGCAAGCAACGCTATTGTATAATAGCCACAAGATATGAACAAGATTTGATTGTGAGTTAATTATAATAATTGGATCGTTTAATGATTTTGTTTTTATTTGTATTATATATATTTTCTCACACACTTATACTTTCCTTATTATTTTGCCGGGTTAATGAGATGCAT
Source organism: Pachypsylla venusta (assembly GCA_012654025.1). Taxonomy (NCBI): domain Eukaryota; kingdom Metazoa; phylum Arthropoda; class Insecta; order Hemiptera; family Aphalaridae; genus Pachypsylla; species Pachypsylla venusta. Next base: position 5,019,239 of record CM022885.1, read on the forward strand.
TTATCGCTGGATTTTGAGACAATCCAGAATCATTTGGTAGGGTTAATGAGATGCATTTATCGCTGGATTTTGAGATAATCCAGAATCATTTGGTAGGGTTAATGAGATGCATTTATCGCTGGATTTTGAGACAATCCAGAATCATTTGGTAAAATTTAATCTTGGTAATTTTTTTTTCTTTTCTAAACATCGCACGCTGCACCTATTCAAAATTTTATTTGTGGTCGGTGTTACCTTGATTCTAAAGCTTCCACTTTTTTTCATCTCATCTTAGTTTTGTTCACTATCAAATTCTCTACGTTTTTCCAATGTGATTCCAGGTGGTTTAACTCAATCTACTCTCTTTAATTTTCTTCCCTAATGGTTTCATGTTTACTGTTTCTCTAATTTTCTCATTTCTCATTATTCCTAACGCTCAAGTTGAAAATGTGTACCTAAAGTTTTCATAATTTGATGGTCAGCAGCACTCATCAGGTCCTGCATACATGTCTCGGAATTAATTCATGGCAGGTTTTTCAAGGTTTGGATGAGTATTTGTGAAATAAGGATCTTGAAATATAGGTATGTGTGGTATTACTAGTAGGACTAAAATTACATATTTTGAAAAGAACATCAACGTTGAGGGAGACAGAAAGTTCAAGAAAGAAGACTTCAGTGGGTTGTATATGTAAAACATATGGAAACTACGTGGTCGAAAAAGTGAGAGGGATTGAATCAAAGTTGAAGGCGGCAAAAGAGAAAATCAAGGAAAAGGTATACCTAGATGAAAATTTGAATAGTGATGGTACATTATTTTTTTAAATAATTTTAAATTTTGTGGAACGAAACAACGAAAGGGTTAAGTAAAAAAAGTCAAGTGATTTTCACTTTATCCTATTCTAAGAAATATTTCCACACATTAAAGTTTGCTGTAAACTGATTTTAATTTCATTAGTTTTAATGATGCGAGGATTGTGAGGAGTAGGTATACATTTTGTTGTTAAGTTTAATTTTATTTCTTATTCTCTCTAGCGTCTGAAGGTTATGTGTGAATGCACAATTTAATAACAAAATAAATAAAAAAAAAAATCTAGTATTTTTTTTTTCACAAAAAATAAAATAAAACAAGATGTCAGTGAACTCCAAAAAACAACAACAACAATATTATAAATGTATTACATAAATAAACATACCCCGAAGAAGAGGTGTAATATTGTAAAAATTACACCTCGCTGTTTGTCGGAGGGTAGTTTAAAAGTAACTTTCGGTGATTTTTCCCGCCATTATTTTGAGTGCTGGTGGGAAAACCCAATGAGGTTCAGTTTCATTTCGGTCCAATTTACTTTAGAATTTTTATCAGCCTGCTTGAAGCATATGTGTCTTGTTTTTGCTATCAGTAACCAGAGAGTTCACTCTGAAAAAGTCAAAATGTTAAATTCGTTCAGTACTATGTTTTTTATTTGCTTTTTTTTCTGTACCGGAAATCAACCGTTGTATAATAAGTCAAGTGTAAGGAGTATCAAGGTAGAACTAACACATCAGACGACCAGACAATTATCAATTATTATTTGATTTTGCCAACTTAAAAACAATCTGAAGTAAGACAAGATCGAAACCTTAAAATAAAAAGCAAACCAAGTAAGCACGGCAAACTAAACAATCCGAGGGAGACGTACTTGGTCTGTTCCCAAACAATGTTAGTTGACAATAAAAAATTGCAACTTGGAACTCCCGTCCACTATGCATCATCCTCATTTTATATTATGTATTTCAGTATTTTTACTTCCTTTGATGTAAAGTAAAAAGCCATACGTCAAATAAAGGTAGAAAAAAGACGATTCGTACGTTGACGGTCGTCAAGTGGTATTTGATCGTAGCAAGAGATCAACATCCAGGAGGTCGGACGCAGTTTATGAAGTCCGAATATTGTGGAATAAGATGTGCGTGTTACGATAAACGAGATTCCTGACCTTGCACCCAGTCAGGCCCCTATTTTTTATTTTTTTTATTTTATTATTATTATTACACTTTATTGAATGAAACAATATAAACGGGAAAGAGAAATGATGGAAAGAAAGAATTAAGAAGAAGAAGAAGGAGGGAAAGAATTATGAAAAGATATAGTTTGGCTAGTTTATAATTCCAGAGGAATTCTCTTCCAATAACATGTGAATTTTTTTTTTTTTTTTTAGTTAAAAAAAAAATAATAACTTTTAAATAAATAAAAACAAAACACTTACCAAAAACACTATTTATAATTATTTATAAAGTCAACTTCCATCCTTCGACTCGACTAGACTGATGATGAATCGAATGATTCGAAACTTGTTTCTTTATAAATAATTATAAATAGTGTTTTTGGTAAGTGTTTTGTTTTTATTTATTTAAAAGTTAAAAATTCTCTTCCACCCAACCCTCTGAAATCCCTGCCTATCTTTTACCTACCTAACAACGTAAACCTTAGGGAAAATTCGAATAATAATTCAAATAGTTTCAGATGCCAGTAAATCTAGGATTTGATTTCGGGGGGGGGGNNGGGGGGGTCATGTAAAGGAAGTTTTACCATATAGGAATTATAGGAAAAATCAAACCTTTTAAAAAAAATTGGGGGAGGGGGTTGAACCCTTTAAGCCCTGTCCTGGATACCACCATGCACCCAGTGATATTCCCAGCGTTAAAGAAGCACTTTGGAGGGGAAGAATTAGAACGGAGGGACTATTGCAAAATGACAGGATTGGTATGCATCCCGGTACTGGAAGTGTCCAAATAAAAACCCGAATTATGTAGAACAAAAATAGTAAAACAAAAGTAGGGAAAGTCAATTTTGTAACGACCCTTGTATTTTAAAGATGGTATCCTTAATGGATTGTCCAATTGTCAATTCAATTTATAAAACTTGGAACTAGGGGAAAAAAATTGTGCCGCAGATTTTTTTTTTTTTTTTTTGTAAAACAAACTTTTTCTGTCTCACTTCTCTGAAAGCCGCGTTGAAATAAAGTATACTTTCTGGTTTTGCTGAAAAAAGTAACTTCTCTTAATCACAAAGATGCCGCCATCTAGTAGAGTATATTTTTTATACACAGAACTTAATTGAGAACAATGTCATGGTACTTAATTATTGTTAAATATACATTTATATCAGGGCTTCACAAAATACGGGGAAGTTACATATAGTGACCACAGTTACATCAAGAAAAGAGAAACATATTATTGTACATTTGTATCAGGGATTCACAAAATACGAGTAAGTTACATAGTGACCACAGTTACATCAAGAAAAGAGAAACATATTATTGTACATTTGTATCAGGGATTCACAAAATACGAGTAAGTTACATAGTGACCTCAGTTACATCAAGAAAAGAGAAACATATTATTGTACATTTGTATCAGGGATTCACAAAATACGAGTAAGTTACATAGTGACCACTGTTACATGCAAGAAAAGAGAAACATATTATTGTACATTTATATCAGGTCTTCACAAAATACGGGGAAGTTACATATAGTGACCACTGTTACATCAAGAAAACAGAAACATATTATTGTACATTTGTATCAGGGATTCACAAAATACGAGTAAGTTACATAGTGACCACAGTTACATGCAAGAAAAGAGAAACATATTATTGTACATTTATATTTGTTAAAGTCCAACGGCCTTTTCACCATTTTTGTGGTATTACACCATTACTTACAGCCTCCTGCACAAATAATCCCTTCAATTTTCTAATCTTTTTACTCTGGTCGCTACTCACATTAAAGTAGCTCCTCAATCGTCCTCACGAGGCAGAGTGCACCCCGAAATCATAAGCACCAAGTTGAAAATTTTCCAAACCCGCCGGGGATTGAATCCGGGTCCCCCAAGTGCAATGCCAATGGAATACCCAGGAGGACTGCTTAAATAAAAGTAATATTGAATCTAACCCCGAATTGATCACGCTTTGTAACCTCGGTTTAAATGCCAGATAAATTATGTTTTGTACCCCTGATTTACATCAAACAAAAGTGACGCTCTTGAAGTTAAAACTTCAAAGCACTCTTGTGTTTGGTTCAATATTCTACAATTATAATATCGGATCATCAGTGAGATAGTTGAAGTTTGGAAACATTCCATACGATACATCAAACTGATGAGATCTTTCTTTTTTTATTAAAAAAATAAACAGAAAAAAAGGATCAATAAATAAATTAAATAAGAAAATGTTGTTCCTTGGTGGTAAAGCTCTCTCTAAACGTTTCTAATAATACAGATTTCGTCAAGTTGTGTTGTCGTTTCCACTCTGCTTTCTCTCCTAAGACATAATGTACCAGTGAACACTTATACTTATCCAGCTTGTGGTGCTCTCTATGGTGGAAAGGATCACTGTTGTCAATGGTTTAAACACATACCTAGTTTACATTAAAAATTTATTTGTCTAAAACTGAAAGGAAGCCGCAAAAGTTAAAAAAAAAAAATCTGAATAAATGTTTGTTCTTATTATTAAAAGTGAAACTGCTTTTATTAAAAGTATCAAGATTTCATATTACATATTATCTTGGGTCAAATATTGTTTTTACTGAAAGTAATAATTTTTGGTTTATTATTTTCAATAATGAACCTTTGAAATCGTCACGAAAAAAAAAAATAATAATAATACACCCCCTCAAAATTTGATATTATACGTTTCAAGATACGTGAATCCAAAAATCGAATAAAAAAAAATCCGTTTGTCCGCCGTACGCCTTGATGGGCACTTTTGCCACTTAGCGTTGACGGGTTTGGATGAAATTTGTTATATAGGTCCCATCTAACGAAAGATTTGGGTGCAATCGAATACACCCTTGGCGATTTTTGCACTTTTTAGCGGTTTTCGGTATTGCTGCCTAAAAGGAGAATGGTAAGAGCTAGAGATTTGAAATTTTATGTGTATGTCATATTATTGTGAGGTCTCAGTTAGCTCCGAAACTTTTGTTTCAATCAAATATACCGCTGGCGGTTTTTACCGCTTAAAATCGGTTTTCATTAATCCTGTCTAAAAATAAAATTGTAAGAGCCAGAGACTTCAAATTTAGTAGGTATGTCAAATTTAGGGTCTAATTACGCCCCAGATTTGGAATCGTCACGAGACCCCCCCTTCATTTTTTGGGGGGGCCAAAAAAAGTTTATTATTTTATTGCCAGAAAAATAATAAACCCATGTGTCATATTGGCAGACTTTTTTCCTTAAAAAATAGATCATGATGTACCAGAGAATAACCCATGTATGAAATGTTCATTGGTGCATTAGACAGCTATGGTTTAATGTATAGTCCTTGTTACACCATGCGTTGTTCTGTGGAACATTAGGTACCAGTAAATATTTTTTCTTGCTTTACGGAAAAATTATAATAATAAAGTATTTGCAATGTAATAGGCTGGTTCTAATTATTTACTGATCTAGTTCCAGCTTAAATGACTATCTTCTGAAAAAATAATACTGTTAATAATAATAATTTATTTATTTTTACAAGGTATAGTTTACAAGTATAAAAATACTCTTTTACAAATACACCATAAAAACTAACCAAATTAATAACTAAAAAAGAAAGAAAAAAAGTTTAATATTAAAACAAAACAAAAGGGGGGAAAACCTCTATGGGCGAACACGAGCAAGCAAACTCCCCGTGAATGAGCATGGGAAAGCTCCAACCGTGCCCATCCGCAGCAAATCTCCTCCTAGGTTATAGTGGTTTCAAGGACCTTTCTAAATACCTGGATATTTCTCACGAAGAAATCAATATCCTTTGAAAGTATTTCATTACCCAATGAGAACATGTAGTGCCAGGGATTGAGTTTGGACATAGGGAGTATGAAAATTTGGCTCTGATTTCGAGATGAAAAATGGCGAACTTTAAGTTTGAAGAAATCTAAAAATGATGACGATTCTGTATGGCCATGTATATTTTTATAGAGAAATAGGGCGACCAAAATTTCTCTTCTCACCCTCAGTGGGGCTATGCAGAAGCGAGTACATATACTCGGATAGGAATAGAACACACTGTGGGTGAGGAACCTGTCGCAGACGACCTGTTACGACGAGTTTTAAGTTCGCGAGGTCTGTAATTCACAGATACTTTTTTCAAAAACTCCATTTATTCAAATGTACCTATCGATCTAATGTAAGTGAAGCATGTCTCTGTCCCACTTAAAACATGTCGGGATCTACTAAATTTAGACAGTACCTACATGATGCGCTTCAGTTATGACATTACCTACATAATACACTTCAGTTATGATAGTACCTACATGATGCACTTCAGTTATGACATTACCTACATAATACACTTCAGTTACGACAGTACCTACATGATGCGCTTCAGTTATGACATTACCTACATAATACACTTCAGTTATGATAGTACCTACATGATGCACTTCAGTTATGACATTACCTACATAATACACTTCAGTTA
>CM022885.1:5027712-5081782 GCA_012654025.1 Pachypsylla venusta
TTTTTAGACATTTTAGACAATTTATGGTAGCTTTTAATGGTAGCTTTAGACAATCAATGTATTGGTTACATGCATTGTATAAAGTACCCGCGTCCAAAGTTTGGCTTCAATATCTTCCCTTAGAAGGCTTAGAACATACATATTTTTATATACTATGATGGAAAATATTGTTTGTGACAATTATTTATTAAAGATCTCATTAAAATAAGTATCATAAATTGATTACTATAAGCTTTTTGCTAAAACGCGGGTACTTTGTACCCCCCCCCCTTGGCAATGCTAGGGTTAAATTCAATATTACTTTGGCTGTTCAAGCTTAAGTTGGGAGATATCGGCACCCTGTAGAATGTAGAATATAATAAATTGTATTATTTTATATTCTACCCTCTTGTTCTACTTTATACAGGATCTATGTAGGATAGGTAATGTGCGAAACAAATCATGCTCAGTGAGCGATACCTACGTTTATGGCGTGTAAAATAGCTTTTAAATACAAGTGGGAAAATAAAAAAGATAAAGATATGTAATGAAAGCACTGCGTATTACACTTGTGGTTGCTGAGTCGAAGCCACTACAGAGGGCGGCGAAAATTTAAAATAGGTTCTTTCAAACCTAGTTTATTTAAAACATACTGATATTGATATTATTGTGAAAATACCTCGTCATGCTATGATACCGAATAAAATCGTGAAATAATAGAAAATCTAATAAAGAGTGAAAACAATGAGAAATGGACAGGCAGACCCGGATCAAGCATGTGCGGGACTCTTGGCACATTTGGGCGCGGGGCCCCTAAAATGAATGTTTTGAAAAAAAATACATATAGCATGCTAAAATGTACTAATGTCTACTTAGACAATAGATTTACTTACAACTCAATCTATTCATTACATATTATGATATCTACCTATTTAACTATACGACACAGGTATTACTCAATACCCCTATAAGGTAGGTAGGTACTACTATATTATCTATGTGGTTGAATGTTGTACAAGAGTCGATTTTCAGAGAGAGAGAAAAAGAGAGAGAGAGGGAGCATGCTGTGGCCTCAGAACTGCCCATTGATTTTTTTTTTTCTGAATCCGGGAATACCTAGTGTAAGCTTGGTCAAAAACTCATAATACCTAGTGTCAGTTGCCCAAAGCGCGGGGCCCTTGGCAGCTATCAAATCTACCATATGGGTAATCCGGTACTGTCAGGACAGGGCAAATTGGTAGAAGGTGAGAAGTCACTATAGAACAGAAAAAGAGACCTAATCTGCTCTGAAGACCGACAGTGAATAGCGGGAAAAGCATATTTTGTACAAACCGAAAATGTGCCTTTCCCTTAACGAAAAGAGTCTTGTGAAAGACAGCAAGACATATACTTCACAGAATTAGCAATAGAGTTGTTTTCAACCTTTCCAATACAAAATTGTAAAAAGACAAAATATTTTTGGTATCCTCGTATTTTAATCTCATTTCAATTCTCCCAAAATCACACACATGATGGTGCTATGAAAATTTGGTATTAAAATAAAATAGACTTCAAGAAATACCTCACAGAATTAGCAATAGAGTTAATACCTTTCCAGTACAAATCTGTAAAAAGACAAAATATTTTTGCTATCCTCGTATTTTAATCTCATTTCAATTCTCCCAAAATCACACACATGATGGTGCTATGAAAATATAGTATTAAAATAATATAGTTTACGAAAATAGCAATGTAATCATAGCAGGGGCGTACACGGGATTTTTTTTCGGGGGGGGCTGGGCAANGGGAGCTGAGCAAAATGTATACTATAACAGCATCGTGGCGTTGAACCCATCTAGTTTCACAGAGAGATAATGTAAACAATGTGTAAATATAGGGCTATAATTAGGCATTACAAAGACAGTTTTCAAAGCAGGACGGCCTGTTGGTTGTTAGGCGCCAGGGGCGAGATTTCGATATGCCCCCCCCTCCCCAACGGTAATCAAATGTTTCTAGATATAAAAGACGTAGCAAAGCCCTATAAGACCGGCATCTGAGGCCGCCCCACAGTTCCTACGCCTCTGCGTATTCGGTGATGTACTCGCGTCCAAGATATAGGTTTTTTTTCTCTTTCAGTATTTATTTGTCTTCTTTAAGAGATTTGGATTTCCTCTGTTTTTCCACATCACCCAGGAGGTAACAGAACGAATGCATTTTTTTCACATTTGATGGCTTATCCCGAAAAAAAAAATCGGGGGGCTATAGCCGGCCAGCCCCCCCCCCTTGTGTACGCCCCAGAATCATAGCAAGAAATGATGGAATTGATCAATGATTGTATTGATTTCCCTAAACGACGACTCAGTTCTAGCCACTTTATTTTCCTACCCGACCGAACGCGACGTGAAGATAATGAATGATAGAAGATGTTCAAATGTTCAAAGCTTTGGAATCATTCAGTTTTTGTATGTTTTTACTATAGCGTGTGTTTTCACTGTGTTTTTAGTGATAATAAAAAGAAGGATATTATCAAAAGAAGGGCTATTAGTTTCCATAGTAACCGTAACTAGCATATAAGTATATTATTAAATGGAAGAGGAGTGGTCAAACGTAAGACCAATGGTAGCAAGGATGAAATATCATCAATGTAGAATTGTAGACAGTAATATTATAAATGTGTAGGAAATAATATAAAGGCATTGATGTAGCGTGCAGTATAGTAGTGTGTGTTGTCAGTCAACCGTCTCCAGCAGATCATTTTAAATATCTTCAACTTGATATGTAGATATGTTCATCAACATCAGACATTGATTTAAATTCCCAAAGATGCTATCTAAGGTATCTTCAGGATTGAAATAAAAAGTTAGAATAATTTTTATAAATAATTAATATTTTTTTAAATCGAAACCTGAAGCTTCTTGTCTTAAGGTCCATTTACACTGCCTGAACATACACGAGCATGGAGCATTCGTGATCGTTGCTCGCCAGTTTTCAACGAGCACGAACACAAACGAGCCTTCTGTTCACACTGCTCGAGCATTACTGACGATCAGTTACTCGTGAGGATTCGCAACGAACAAATGGCACCTGTGCTATCCAAAATTGCCGTTTCCGCGGCGGTTATCCTCATTCTAGACCATCTAGCGGAGGAAAAGCGAAACAGGAAAAGGTGTCGCATGTTGGAGTCGTCATTTTTAAAGAAAAGAAATTACTCCCTATTGCTGAAGGATTTGAGGGAGGATAACAGTGGGCTATTCAGAATAAAATAAAATTTATGGTCTGGCTGACACAGCTCTGGGTGCTCAGAGAAATTACCATACTTTTCATTTTCCCACTTCATCAGTCAAATACTAAAAAGCAACAACACCACACACAAAATAGGAGACGTGTATTCTTCAACAGCTGGACGAGAACTAGATTCATAGAACATCATTCGACGAATCCGGGGTTTTTTACACGCGGCGAACGAGCATCCCTTTGATGATTCACCAGAAAACCGACATCACGTGGCTCAGGCCCGAGCACGAACGAGCATTCGCTTCGAACTTGATCGGCTCGCGGCGACTGTTTACACTGCCTGAGCCTCGAACAAATGCTCGGGCAGTATAAATGAGCCTTAAGAATAAGAAGTAGCTTATGCAGTTCTTTCACACGGTCAGTATTTGGGTGCCATTATTATGTGGTACAAATTCATGAGGATAAAATTCCGTAGGGTTGGTTTGGGTTTGAACCCAATCCCTACTGTTTACCAGTGTCTTACTTACGGGACCACTCACAACACCAAACAATAATTCTGTAATTTTTACAATTTCGTTTTACAAATTATCTACAAGTACAAGATTAGTCATACTAACTAGTAGTTTATTGCGAAATTTGGTCACAGGTTTTGTTCTGAAAGCAATCATATAATGTTTAATAAGGATCTCGTTTCGAAAATCACCAGATACTCGTATATTTTGATACAATAAAATGGAACTCAAATCTATACAACAGGAAAATTACTGACGTTTATCTTTGACAAAAATAAAGTCTTTATAAATTAAGGAATGTTTTGAAGTTCTCACTATAGATTCAATAAATTAAGGAATGTGTTGAATTTCTCTCTATGGATTCAATAAATTAAGGAATGTTTTCAAGTTCTATCTATGGATTCAATAAATTAAGGAATATTTTGAATTTCTCTCTATAGATTCAATAAATTAAGGAATATTTTGAAGTTCTCTCTATGGATTCAATAAATTAAGGAATGCTTTAAGTTCTCTCTATAGATTCAATAAATTAAGGAATGTGTTGAATTTCTCTCTATGTATTCAATAAATTAAGGAATACTTTAAGTTCTCTCTATAGATTCAATAAATTAAGGAATTTCTCTCTAAAGATTTATTAAATTAAGGAATGTTTTGAAATTCTCTCTATAGATTCAATAAATTAAGGAATGTTTTGAAGTTCTCTTCATAGATTCAATAAATTAAGGAATGTTTTGAAATTCTCTTCATAGATTCAATAAATTAAGGAATGTTTTGAAAGTCTCTCTAAGGATTCAATAAATTAAGGAATGTTTTGAAATTCTCTCTATAGATTTAATAAATTAAGGAATGTTTTGAATTTCTCTCTATAGATTCAATAAATTAAGGAATGTTTTGAAGTTCTCTTTATAGATTTTACACCGTCTTGTCACCGTCTATTCGACGCTGAATTGGGAATTTGATCTCAATTGTAAACAATTTTATGATACTCTTAAAGGAAAATGAATAAAGATCCCAAATAGATCCAATATTGTGTAAAGCTATATACGATCGCTCTTTCCTTATTCTCGTATTGCGTTGCTTCGTTCACGGAAAAAAGCTCTGTCGATGGTTCGCCTTTCAGAAAATACAGCGCATTATCCACATTATTGTCGCAGGAGTGTGTACGTTTTGAATTACCCCAAAGCTTGAAAACAAATATTGGCCATAACAATCCTGACTTCACATTAAACTGTATCAAATTCCAGACCGGATTCATTTCTGATTTGATCATTGTATCACAGTTGTATGGAGTTTGGAATTTGTTTCAACTGCGTTGGAATGTGTCTGGACTTAGAATATGCTCTATTAGGTACATATCAATACCTAAATGGACAACAGTTCTTAGTTTTTGTATCTTTAGTCAAGGCTTGTAAATATGCTATTGGAGTTGGAAAAATTTCATCACACCTATCACAAAGTTTACCTATGCTAATTTTACAAGTTCTTTACCTCCAAAAATTAGAAATTTTCCAAATTTACAAGAAGCCATAATCATGCGATATTTTGAGCCAACTGATTGATTAAAACACCAATTTAAAAAAAAAAGAATTTACCTAAACATTTTAAGGTAATAGCTACTTGACCCAATGATTTTCCCCTTGTTAATGCTACATCATAATACGTCATCGTTATATAAGAAATCTAATTGGAATTTTAATGATTCCCGATTGATTGTCTGAATTGAATGATTCCCGATGGATTTCTTTAAATGAATGGTTCCCGATTGATTGTATTAATTGAATGTTTCCCGATTGATTGCCCTTGTTGAGTGATTCCCGATTGATTATCATAATTGAATAATTCCCGATTGATTGTCTTAGATGAATGACTCCCAATTAGTTGCCTTAATTGTATGTTTTCCGATTGAATTTATTAATTGAATAATACCCGATTGATTGTATTAATTGAATGATGTGAATTTATAAATTGATTGATTCCCGATTAAATTTATTAATTTAATGATGATTCCCATAAGTGAATAATTGCCGTTTTATTGTTTTAATTGAATGTTTCCCGATTGATTGTACCAATGAAATGATTCCCATGTGAATTTAAAAATTGGCTGATTGTTCAGTGAATTTATTAATTGAATGACTCCCCCCATTGATGGTCCTTATTGAATGATTCCTGAGTGAATGCATTAATTGAATTAATGCCCATTGTCTTATTTGGATGATTCCCGAGTGAATTTATGAATTAAATGATTCCCACCAACCGATTGACTTAATTGAATGATTCCCGATTGATTGTCTGAATGGAATTATTCACGAGGTAATGTCTGTTTATCGTTCAAAATGTGTTATTGTTTTCAGCAACGTGTCTGAGAAGTTTAGACATATACATTAAAATAAATTTTGTTCGTGAACGCAGTTTATTTGTCACATAAATTTAATAGTGCTTGAAATTTAAGATTTATAATAATATACAAAAATCTATTGTGAACATCACACGACTTTCCTTATCTATAAAAAAGAAGAAGAAAGTATTGTAATAGGCTGAAGTTTTCCATGTCAAGTTTTCAATGTCAAACCACGTTTCGGGGTCCTCAGATCCCAAATCTATATTATAGACATTGTGTGTATAATATGGCTCATGGACATTGACGTGCATATACCGTACCAAATTTCAAGTCTCCGTTGAACCTTTTTTTTTCCTAGACAGGATTCGTACAACCGGAAAAAAGCGGCAAACCCGACAACGATGTAATGTCGTGACCATTTCATATGTGATATAAATAGGCACCAAATTTCAAGCTCTAGCTCTTACCGCTGGCTTTTTAGGCAGGATTCTTAAAAACCGTTTAGAAGCGGCAATAAACCACCAAAAGTATATTATTTTTAAAGCAAAAGTGTCGTTGCGCATTCCTTATATAACATTGATATAAATAGCCACCAAACTTCCAGCTCTCTGGCTCTTACCGCCCTCTTTTTAGGCAGGATACTTAATTTTTTTTTAAAACGGCAACGGTAGATTCGATTTAAATAAAAACGTTTTTTTCGCGTCTTCTTTGTTAGAAAGTAATAACTTAGGCACTCTCAGCTCTAACCGTTCTTATTTAAAACACAATTCGTGAAAACAGCCATAAAGCGGTAAAAAAAAATTGCCAAAAACAGATGAGATTTCAACCAAGAGCTTTGCGGTTTGTTCCAAAGTCTCTAATTCTACCTTTCTTGAGATATCTTGTTCCCAGACTGACACACACAGGGATCAATGACTCCAACTCGAGTTTTGGGCTGTGTGGACCTAAAAATTGTTTTGGCAATAAAAACTCGTCATCAAAAACTTCAGCCTATTACAATTAATACTTTCCGTTTTATAGGATAAGGAAAGTAAAAAATAAAATTTTATTTCTCATATTATCTTCTATTTATCTGCGCAAAGACACATAATTAAATAAAATGGCTATTTGTTTTTTAAAATTTATTTTTACTCCTTCTCATTTATTTTGGAAATTAATGTTATCCTGAAGTGGCGATATTTTATGTCTTTTTTTTTTCAATTAATTTTAATAATGCTCAAGTTTTATTTAAAAGAAAGTTATTTGTTTTATTCAACAAAATATCTTAATTGTATATTAAATACTAGAACAGTAGTCTACCTAGATATAATTGTTTGATATTTATTCAGATCAGAGTGGGGAGTGGGCATTTATAATTTATTAGGTTAGGTGGCATCATCCTGACCAAGTGTCCAATTCTAGTCAGATGTATGAGAAATTGAGAATATAGCTCCAAATTAATAGGTTGACTAGATCGTCATGAACCAAAAAAAAAAAAAAAAATTAAAAAAAACAGACATGAAACGACCAAAACCTAGAGAAAATGGTTAAACTTAAGGCAAACAGAAATAAATATTTTCCATTCATGTTTTCAATAAATAGGTCAGCCAAATTCTTCAAGAAACCAAGAGGAAATTTCAAAAAATCAGAAGTATAACAACCAAAAAAATAAAAAATAAATAACTAACGCAAATAGTTAAAATGAATAACAACACAATAAACATAAAAATATATTTAGTATTTCTTTACATCTACGACTTAAGCTATGTTCAGATGATCACGCGGTACCGCGCGGTACGACGAACTGAGCGGCGCAAGATCTATCTAAATAGTACATATTGTCTACATATGGGTTGATCCGCGCGGTACTAGTTCTACAAATTTGTATTGACCTGTTCAGTTGATTGCACGGTTTGAGGCGAAATAAAGTAGCCAAGTAGATATTTTGATGCCAGACTTCCGTACACACCTTATCATATGAATGCTCCCGCGCGGTACCGCGCGATCATCTGAACATAGCCTAATCTAAATATATTTTCAGGAGAGCATTTAAAAGTTTGAACAAGGAACAAGGATTAACACTAAAAAAAAAGCAAGATTTTTGGACACTAGGTCACTAGTGCTTAACATAGATTTAATTCGGGTCTTAAAATGGAAAAATAATATGGGGTATATATACTATGGTTATTCAGGCACTGAAAAAAATCAACCCCCCAGAGTCTTGGGGTAGAACCAGCTATGGTGTCTAATTAGACATTCATGCCCAAATACTCCCATCACTATTTACTAGTCGATATCCAATTCGTACCAGAGTTTGAGCTTTGTGATATCTACGTGTATTTACATTGTACAGATTCCATTCTTATTAAAATAACTGTCTCAAAAAAAGGTAACAATTTATTTTATTTATTTTTAAAAACTTTTATTTTTATTAATTTTATCGATTGGGCCTAGAGCCACGGTTAGCTCCCTCCCTTTTACTCCCTCACGCTCTTTTGTTCCCCCCTTCTCTTCCTTCTAATATCTCTTCATGTTTTCACTACACAGTATTTCCTTTTTTTGTTTGTTTTGTAAGCTTTCTCTTTGGAATCTAGCAGAGACAATACTGAAAAACTTGATGCTTTTGGGGTTGTGGTTATTCAGAGATATTTGTATTGTGCGAATTAGCTGGATGGACAAAGTCTAACAAAGTTGAGTGAATACAGGGCCGTGGGGGAGGGGAAAATTTTACGGGCCCCTCTATTATTCTTTCATCTAAATTTACCGTATGGGAAGTAATAATAGTATAAAAGTAGGCAATTCACTTAGTTGATGTGAAAAGGCGTGTACGCTTCTTCTTGGTAACAAATAATTCGATTATCAGATGTTAGTGTTTACGAAATATACCTACCATTATTTATAATTGCTGTACACGTTGAAAGGTCGTACTATATTTTAAAATCAGTGTTCTGCAATAGTCATTGTCCCATATTACCCCATTATCGCTAAACTTCTGATTTTGTGTGTTTGAAAATTTTTCAAAACTTTTAAGTTGATTTATTTATTATTCAGAAAAAAAGAAACATTTAATTATGATAATTTTCTCACTGGGCTTCTTAGGAAATCACGGGCCTGGGGGAATTCCCCCCATTTCCCCGCTATTGTCGGGCCTGAGCAAATAAGGCAAAGTATTATGCCAAAAGGAAGAGACAGGCAAAGAACATATTATTGTCGGCAGAATCTCAGGAAGTACACCAGAACAAACGAGGAACTATTTGATATTGCGGCAGACAGGGAGGAAATAGGCAATATGATGATAGCTATCAGTTCAGTAACGGATATATAGGCCAAAAGGAAGAGACAGGCAAAGAACATCTTATTGTCGGCAGAATCTCAGGAAGTACACCAGAACAAACGAGGAATTATTTGGTATTGCGGCAGACAGGGAGGAAATAGGCAATATGATGATAGCTATCAGTTCAGTAACGGATATATAGGCCAAAAGGAAGAGCCAGGCAAAGAACATCTTATTGTCGGCAGAATCTCAGGAAGTACACCAGATCAAACGAGGAATTATTTGGTATTGCGGCAGACAGTGAGGAAATAGGCAATATGATGATAACTATCAGTTCAGTAACGGATATATAGGCCAAAAGGAAGAGACATCAGGCAAAGAACATGTTATTGTCGGCAGAATCTCAGGAAGTACACCAGATGAAACGAGGAATTATTTGATATTGCGGCAGACAGGGAGGAAATAGGCAATATGATGATAGCTATCAGTTCAGTAACGGATATATAGACCAAAAGGAAGAGACACGCAAAGAACATCTTATTGTCGGCAGAATCTCAGGAAGTACACCAGAACAAACGAGGAATTATTTGATATTGCGGCAGACAGGGAGGAAATAGGCAATAGGATGATAGCTATCAGTTCAGTAACGGATATATAGGCCAAAAGGAAGAGACAGGCAAAGAACATATTATTGTCAGCAGAATCTCAGGAAGTACACCAGAACAAAAGAGGAATTATTTGATATTGCGGCAGACAGGAGGAAATAGGCAATATGATGATAGCTATCAGTTCAGTAACGAATATAGATCTGATAACAAGAAGATGTTTTCTCTTTTGTGAATCTGTTTTTTTTTTAATTATTATTTGTTATTCAAGAATCAATAGCGGTATTATTGATTCTGATGTTAGCCAGATGTATGAGACTGCGTCAAATATATTGTTATTTGATGCTAAAGTTTTTGAATTGTCTTCATATATTTAAACTTGGGGACAAATAACTGAACTGAGAGCTATATCAATCACTGGAATATAAATACGTTAGTAAAACAAATATACATAATAATACTGCTGAGTTTGCTTAGTGTATTTTTGTGAATAACATCGCACAACCTCAAGTATGAGAGCAGTGAAATATAATTACGTTAGTAAAACAAACATACATATAATAATATTGCAGCGTTTGCTTAGTGTATTTCTGTGAATAACATCGCACAACCTCAAGTATGAGAGCAGTGGAATATAATTACGTTAGTAAAACAAACATACATATAATAATATTGCAGAGTTTGCTTCCTGTATTTCTGTGGATAACATCGCACAACCTCAAGTATGAGAGCATCTCTGAATGTTTTTTGTAATATTTTACACCAAAAGCTTATATATATGGACTCTGTCTGTGAGGTTTTCACTCAAAAGTATGGCCTATTTTTCGCTCTGGATGTTAGTAAGTAATAATTAGATTGGAAGCTATTACACCTTCGGTATTTTTCATCATCATCATAAGTCATAATTGGATTGGAAGCAATTACACCTTCGGTATTTTTCATCATCATCATCATAAGTCATAATTGGATTGGGAGCAATTATACCTTCGGTATTTTTCATCATCATAAGTCATAATTGGATTGGAAGCAATTACATCTTCGGTATTATTCATATTCATCATAAGTCATAATTGGATTGGAAGCAATTACATCTTCGGCATTTTTCATCATCCTCATAAGTCATAATTGGATTGGAAGCAATTACACCTTCGGTATTTTTCATCAGCATCATCATAAGTCATAATTGGATTGGAAGCAATTACACCTTCGGTATTTTTCATAATCATCATAAGTCATAATTGGATTGGAAGCAATTACATCTTCGGTATTTTTCATAATCATCATAAGTCATAATTGGATTGGAAGCAATTACACCTTCGGTATTTTTCATAATCATCATAAGTCATAATTGGATTGGAAGCAATTACGCCTTCGGTATTTTTCATAATCATCATAAGTCATAATTGCATTGGAAGCAATTACGCCTTCGGTAAATTTTATCAGCATCATCATCATTAAATCAATTAGTTTCATCTATCTGTTGCATTTATCTTTATTGTTCATATATTTTTCCTTTCAGTCGATCCTTCTTTTATACAGTTTCAGGCGGTCCGATACAACTTCCTAATACATATTATTATCTACATACAAAGATCTTTATATTTTCACAGTAAAATTAACAGGAACTTTTCTGAAAAAAATATATATCCAATTACAGTAAAGCACAAATTTAATAATTAATTATCGAACCTTATTTGCTTGGCACAGAGATGAACTGGATGTATGTATTCAAACCACATTGATATACTCTGAGAACACTCAATCCGAGTAATGTTTATTACGATGAATTTTAAATTCAATATATAGACATCAAAAAGAATTCTTCCGTCGCGCATGAAAACTGTTGGTACAATTTGTAAACCTTACAATGGCCAGCTGTTGGTTGAACATGCTTTAAGTTTTGCTTAGAACAATATTTTTTAAAAGATTTATGTTACATGACTAAAATATTTCAGATCTGACTTGTTTCATCTTCTCCTGAGAACTTTTAATTTGAAAAGAGTTTTCGGGTGTGATTACGGAGAAGAACATTTTTCCCCTTAAAATATATATTTCCACACTTGGAGGGACATCAGCATTTGCTACAGTGGGAAGGATCATGAGTTTTACTACTTTGTGAAGTACATTGACCTGAAGTACCACATCTATAGTACTGTATTTTGGGTCCATCAGGGTTGTCAAATACTAATGTGAAATCTGCTATATATGGTGTAAAGTCCGTCACGGACCCCAAAGGAAGAACACTGAACCTCCCACGAGGAGTAAAACTGAACCTTGAACGAAATACCCGCTGAACAGCAATAATCGACCGACCACAAACAAGAAACAAATCTCAAAAGCAAATCATCAATTCAAAGACAATTAATAAACAAAAATATTAATATTTGATTAAAAAATACAAAATGTTTGATTAAACGCACAATTTAATTTGAATTTATGTAAATATACCTAAATGAAAGTGCAGTGTTGCAGTGTTCATTTTAAATGAATAAATCAAAACACGGCAACTATCCAAAACAATATTTCAAATTGTTGAAATTAAATCTGACTGAGGAATGCACTGCTATGAGGAATGAGGAAAACAAATATTAAAACATTATATGGATGAACCCAATAATATTTATTGTCAAGCAATGAATGAGAAATTGTATTAATGAATCAGAGAATACAGAAATTCGGATGATACAGGATGTGTCGGAAGTTGGTGGATTTCATGATCGAGAACTCAAAAACGGACAAAATTTTTGTAAATGTAAAAAAAATATAAATGTATATTTCTTTGTGTTATAATGTCACAATTTTTGTGGGCATCATAGCATTACAAGGTATTTTCAGCACTCACTCCAATATCACAAAGCTACGCAACAATTTTTACCTTATAATGCTATACCACTTGGCGCTATTACCCCCAAACACAACCAGACCAAGTAGAAAATTCGAAAAAAACCTTTTTCAAATTTTCGACCCGTTCAGGAATCGAACCCAGAACTTCCTTGGTGCAAGTCGGGTGTGATGCGCACTCTGCCATCACGGAGATGTCTGAATGGGCAAAAAAAGTTTGCCCATTCATATTTACGGATTCGTAATTTATTCTAATCCCATTCATGAATTACAAGTTTTCATAATGAAAATAGGTCATGTAGGTCGTGCTTGAGATTGTGAGGTGCTACTTGAGGATGATATGCTCACGTACCGAGTCCACCTGAACTGATGGTGTAAAATAATACAGAAAGCCAGTAATATTATCATGTTACTTGGTGTAATTATATTGCAGTGATTGACGTGTTATGAGGGGTCATGCCAATTATTAGCCTCCAAGTTTAAATGATAATTTTAGCAGCAAACTAGAACTTCTTTAGAGCTACCATCAGAAACGAATTCTTAACCTCTCTGGTTTTCTCCAACAAGATTATGCTAGGGAATGTTTAAATGCCAATGAATAGTATTCATTCTTACTATAGCAAATGCTTCACAATGTAGTAAGACCTATGATGTTTAGTATAGAAGTAACTAAGCAAATGGTTCTAACTATAGCAGATGCTATAGCAAATGCTTCACAATGTAATAAGAACTATGTTGTTTAGTATGGTAAAAACTAAGCAAATGATTCTAACTATAGCAGATGCTATAGCAAATGCTTCACAATGTAATAAGAACTATGTTATAGCTGTGAATACATCTTTAATACCGCTTAGGACAAAGTATAAAAACCTTCAAGGGGCCCTTTTGGCCATCTGCGTTGCCCTAATGGACCCAGAGTAATATCCTTCAGGGAGCCTTTAGGCCAGGGGTTTCCAAAATGTTTGGTAACGCCCAGGCCCTTTAAATTATAAATGGGTATGGGTGTTGCTGAATGCTATCTGATTTAAAACGCTAATGTGTTGCTGAATGCTATGCCGTTCAAATTTTCTAAACATCATGTTCAATAAAATTACCTTCGTAAAAAAATGTGTACATATTTATATTTTAAGTAAATGATAATAATTCAACTGGTCTAGCGCCCCCCCTTGGTTTGCCATCACGCCCCCCCCCGAGCGGGCCCCCAGTTTTGGAACCTCTGCTTTAGGCCATATTATATAACTTTATTATCAATGAAGAACATCTGCCCCCTGATGGATCAAATGTAAAATTCTTTGAAGGTCTTTCAGAATGTGCATAGCTTTAAAATCTACGGGGCCGTATTATTATGCTTGGTTTAATGAGAGTGCAATACCCTTTCTCCAGTTGTTAGGGCCCTTGTCCTCCTTTCGGCCCCTTCAGAATGACTCTTTACGACATTTCTGTACAACACTTTGTTATAAGGAGTAAGGAGTTGAATTGTTGGTAGATATGTTGGAAGTCACTGAAAATTATCAAAAATCAGATATTTTTATTTTCGAACTCACGTTAGTTAATAAATATTTCTAACCCATTGTTTTAATTCTCATATAAATTCTATAACATACATACTTCAAGCGTCACATTTTACTAACGCTCGCATAAAATTTTGGTACGACCCCATTTTTTATAATAATCCTCTCTGATGTTTTATTTTTCTTATTGAATACTTCCACTTAACAACTTTTTTTATTTTTGTGTGATTTCAGGTTTAGAGGCCCAAGTGCAGGAATCTTCCAAGGATTTGTATTGGTTTTGAAATTTCTTTTCATAAACACAATTGAGAAATTGTTTATACCAAAATTATAATTGTTTTAGTTGTTTCCGTTAATTAAATTTAAAAAAAAAATCAATTCAGAGAAAATTAAGTTTTGGTAACCGTCACAAACGTAACAATGGAATGGTTTTCTTGCAAAATTTTACATTTTAAGTGCGGCGATCAATTTGAGTGAATTAGCGTTATGGTCAAAATCATATCTCTATGAAATGGGTGGTTCGATCTGATCCAAATGGAGAATTGGTTGAGACTAGCCTTTTAACCCTAGATTGCTGGAGTACTTTTTTTTGTACGTTATTGCTGGACATGCGTCATTTTGACTCACCATTCATTTTTCCAGGACTTTTTCGGTTGGTTGGTTGGTTGGTTTTATTTGGTTTATAGGTTATATAAGATGAGTTTTTTACTCTCCTGGTGTTGGCCCTACCATACCAACTACTCACATTAACATCACCCCTTCTAGGTGGGACTGGGAAAAGGCAGCAGGATTTTTTTAAGTAGAGAAAAAATACTTTTTTTATTTAAAAGAAAATGATTGGATTTATTGGTTTAAGTGTAACAAATAGGTACAGGAAAAGTAATCCTGTCAGTTCAAATTTCAGACCCTCCTATAAAACGTCAAAATGACTCACCAAAAAACTAGCGTTATCTCTGGAAATGCGTCAAATTGACCCACTAACTTTTACGAAAAATTACTTTAGAAAAACAAATAATCAACTACGGATGTGCTCACTTCAACATCTCACTTGAAACTTAATGTGCGAGGAATACATGGAGTCTCAACGGGGTCGAACAAAAAAGAGGGGGGAAAATAGAACCAATCACACCTATGCGTCAAAATGACTCATGTCCAGCAATCTAGGGTTAATGATTCTTATGATTATTGGTCAAAATAATTTGACCAATTTCGACTAAAAATCTGAAATGGTGAGACATTTGCTCTGTTATAGCTGCAGAGGTCCCAAATAGCTGAATAAAAAATAAAATATTATAAAATTTGAGAAAAATGTCATTGGAATCTATTCAATATTTAACGTCCTTTTAGATGTATGCTGATGATGATTACATTAGTATAGAAATTGCTCTGGCGCTGGTGGTTACTAAAACTTTGCTATTGAGGTGCATATCTTTGTGATACTTATCTTTAGTTGTTAGCTTTTGTCTTATGTGGAAATAAGAAACATTTTTCTAATTTACATCTCCGAATGTGTAAATTTTCGAGAATAGGAGTTAAGACGTGTAACTCGTTGTTTGGCCAAGCTCAACACAGGAATAAATTTCTCCGCACACCAATGACACGCATGTTTGAATCTGTAAGAAAATCTAGTGTGAATATCACACGATCTTCTTTAGCAGTAAAATATAATTAATGGGCTGAAACTTTTGATGTCATGTTTTCAATGCCCAAACACGTTTTGATGTCCTCAGGCCCAAATCTTGAGTTATAACCATTTGTCTCCGTGTGTGCATCTGTTAAACACCCAAAACCGCCAATGATTTAAATTAAAATTTTCTCAGTGTGCTCTTTGCATAAAATTAATATACTTTGTCACCTATTTGAAGCTCTAGCTCTGACAGTTCCCTTTTTGGGCCGAACTTATTTTAACCAATAACTTCGTGGTTCGTCATTTGAATAGAAATGACATACCTACTCGTATATGCCAAATTTTAGTCGCTAACATCTTTCCGTTCTTGAAATAACTGATTTACGTACGGACGAATAGCTAAAACTCGTAACTTGGGCTCTAGGGACCTCAAAATTAGTTTGGGCACTGAAAACTCTCCATCGAAAAATTTCAGCCCATTACAATACTTTTCTTTTTATAAGATAAGGAAATAAAAAAATGACATTGATATTCATTATTACATATACGAAATGGGGAGGAGAAGACATCAATACTTGTGAGATGGGAATAAGCTGGTTTTAATAAGAACAGTCTTTCAATGAAATTCCACAGATTCATAATGTAAAAAGACATCAATACTTGTGAGTTGGGAATAAGCTGGGTTTAATAAGAGCAGGCTTTCAATGAAATTCCACAGATTCATAATGTAAAAAGACATCAATACTTGTGAGATGGGAATAAGCTGGGTTTAATAAGAGCAGCCTTTCATTGAAATTCCACAGATTCATTCACTAGGTATGTGATGGACGTAACCCATTGTTTCTAGGATCATCCTAAATAATTCCTTCAGATTAGCAACAATAGAAATTTTGGATATGCACTCTAACAGTTCCTATTATCTGTTTATAAATATATTTATAATGTCGAATAATATAGAAAATTAAAATTTGATTAAAAACGGATTAAGTCTGCATTATTACGACACTATAAATATACTCGTGAAATATTTTTAATGGCGAAAGTGTCAAATGACAATGAAAGATAACTTTTAGAAAACTTATCTCTCCAGTTAGATATAAATAAATAATCCCTACTAAATAATTTGTATTCAATTTTGTTTTTTCTTCTTTTATTTATAAATAGTTGCCGAAATAAGAGGTAAATTTATTTGTTTTTACCTGACCCAAACCTTGAACAGGAAAAAATGATTTTGTTTCGCGACGTGAATTTATGTATTTTGTTCAAAAGTATTTAAATACAAGAAATGAAAATGATAAAAAATACTTGACTTTATTTTCAACAATTTTAATATTCGATACGTTTATTTCGGATTTTACTCCATTTGATATTGGAGTAAAATTCGAAAAAAGCGTATCGAATAATACATTAAAATTGTAGAACATTGTTTTTCATCATTTCCATTTGTTAAATTTGACCCATTGTCCTAAAGGTTTTTGTTACTTTGATATTTGATATTGTAATCAATTTTTAAAAATTCTAAAAATACTGATTTTCAGTTAATATGACAAGAAAAATGTCGATCCGAAGTCTCGATATCCGTGCAAAAAATAAATAAATTAAGATTTTTTTGTTTGCTCAAATGGAAACAAATCCATTTAATTTTTAATTTTCATAGAAAATACTGCCTAAATCAAAAACGAATGAGATATTGTAATTACAAGATTCATGAATATTGAAATCCAATGAGTTGAAATTCATAATACTTTTATCATCAAGTCGATGATGACTCCTCAGAGATTCATCTTGGTGTCAACATCCACTCTGATGTGACTCCAAGATGTCACATCAGAGTGGATGTTGACTCAACTATATAGTATTGACGTATTTACTTCTTAGTAACACTAAGAAGTCAATACTAGATAAGTAATTCCAATTCACAAATACAATTGAGTCGCCCATCATGACTTTAGTTTTCGTTTACTTACACAGTAAACATCATTGAAAAATG
Organism: Pachypsylla venusta; assembly: GCA_012654025.1. Taxonomy (NCBI): domain Eukaryota; kingdom Metazoa; phylum Arthropoda; class Insecta; order Hemiptera; family Aphalaridae; genus Pachypsylla; species Pachypsylla venusta. The sequence continues at coordinate 5,045,582 of CM022885.1, forward strand.
TAGGTTGTGACTCCCGGTAGAAACATTTTTTTTTTTTTTTTTTTCAAAGTTGGATTAGTGATCATGCAATCGAGACATGTCAATATAAACGTTGGAGGAAAATAGTATAAAATGCCATATTTTACCACAAACAGACAGCTAAAGTTTTTACGATCAAGCTTCTGTGGTGAATGTATGAGCGTCAAACATGAAGATGGGATTTTACCTATTGCATTACAGGAAATTTGTATATGTGTGAGAACAAGAAAAATGAAATTTAAGAAAAAATTGTTCAAACCCGGAGTCCAACCCAAAAATTTTCAATTCTTAAAATTCATTAAAAATGTGTTTCATGAATTTTACTAAAAGAAGAATAAATTATTTTAATTATCTAGAAATTCTTCTAATTTCATGAATATTACAAATAAGAGAATATCAATTTTGTTTAATTTGATATCTATTCGATCTGTTGATTTTCTTGATAACAAAATTCCTTAGATAGTAAAATTTGTAGATCTAAAACCTGGTATGATAATGATGATTGTAGAATTTATTACAGCAGCTGTCTTTAGAAAGTCATTAGAATCTATTAATTAGAAGTCTTAACCGAGTCATGCTCCCGCTAGCGAGGATTGATTAGTTAATATGTATGTTGAAAAACATCTTATCTTTCTTTGTTATATTCTTAATCTGATGTTAATATCATCCCATTTCTTTATTATTTATATATTTGTTAACGCTATGAATCATTGATGGTGACTTATCGCGTGCATCGTTCTGAAATTATGTTAATCGAATGTGGCTTACCTATTCTAAATTTAATTAATGACTTTCGGATAATTACCTGTAGCAAATTTTTATTAATCTCTAAATGAGTTGCAATTCAATACAAAATAAGTTAAAATTAGTTGAATCGTAAGATATTATTATAAGATAAAAATGACAGTATCGATTCAAAGTTTAATCAGTGGAATTAAAATTAATTTAATTTAAGTTGGAGAACTTTCAACAATACTCAAACTGTCATCATCCTTCAGACTGTCATCAGATGTATGTAGAAAGCTCACCAACTGAAATTTCATTAATTTTATTTATCCAATTAAACTCTGCATCATATTTGTCATTTTTTTTTTTTTTTTTTTTCAAAATGAGTTGGTTTTTCACTTTTAGTTCGGTCATTTTTTCCCCCAATCTCAGAGCGATTTCTGCACACTAGCTAAAAGTCAATAAAATTTACCAATGACTCAGTTTTGTACATCACGAGTTTAATAGTTCTACTAAATGTATCGTACTTTGAATCAATTATAATTTTTAGGAGTTCATCTCCGGGAAGCGACTATATTTCCCCCATTTGGAGGGAAATTTATAATCTATATCTAACTATTTTAGGCAAAGTTGGATTAGTGATCATGCAACCGCGAGATAATATGTCTGTATAAACATTTTCTTACCTAGGGATAGTGCAAACATAAAAAATATTTACCCCATCCAGAGAGCTTTTTACTGCCATTCCTCTATGGCAAAAGTACGAGTGTCTTAACATGGAGATGGGATTTCCGTTACTCATTACGAGGAAAATATCTGGGAGAAAAAAATGAAATATAGTCAAAAAATAGTTCCTTCTCGCATTTAGAACCTAAGTTTAGGTTCTAAATGCGATCAAGTCTGCGTGGACTGTGCACTGTTTCTGAATGAATAAGGATTGCCAGGAATATAAATTGTTTCCTAATTTTCTTGTTTCTTTAAACGAATTCTTTAATTTTCAAACAAAGTGTGCGATTAGTTTGAAAATGAGATTAATTTTTTTTTTTTTTTTAAATATTGAACACTAGCTGTAGAGAAGTCAAAACTCAGCCATTATATTTTTTCTGTATTTCGGATTTACACTCATATATTATAATTTGTCTGTACCAATATAGTTCAAATTTGAAATAAATCTTGTACAAAACGCTTATTTTTTTATGTTCTTCTTTAATTTCTCTTTTTCCAACTGTTGTTATGATCTCAGGTTGAGTTTTATCAAACTGTGGTTATCCTATGGTTAATTAGACTTCAGTGAAAGTTAACAGAGGATTTAAGGAAATATTTGTTCACCAGACTCGACCAAAAATATAAAAAAAAAAATTCAGAATTTTTCTATCTATTAGGTTCCTTTTCCTTGAGATATTTATGGTAGAATTCGTGAACTAATCTTGTCAAATGAAAATCGAAGATGGGGGTATTTTTCCAAGATTAAAGCATTCCCATCATGAGGGATAAAAAATTACCGGCGGTGTCCTAAAGTCGTGGTAGTTTATAAAATATCATGGAAAAAGCGTCAAATCTATGAAATCTTTCAGCAAATCTGTTATCAGTCCAATACTGTTCTCGTGCTTGCAGTGATGGTCGTACACAATGTCTCCGCTTCTTGCCGACGATTTGTTTAAATTTTAAAATTGCACACGCATCAGCTGCCGGGAACACTGCGTCTTCTACGGATGAACACAACCGAATGGTTGAGTGTTATATCCACACAAATCAAAAAAGTTATTTAACTTTTGTTATAGAAAACAAAGTTATATAACAAATGATATATAACTTTTTATTTTCTTAGTGTGAACCCACCTATACACGTTTCCATCATTGCTTGCTACATACTGTTGTCTTCTTTTGTAGTATTTTATAAAACTAACAGTAAAGCTATGGGAATAACGTTCTAAACTTTTACTGCATATACATTAAATTCCATTTCAAAATCTTACGAAGCAAAGGGATGTTATTTATTTAAAAAAAAAAAAAAATGTTTCATTTTCCAGCACTTTGATTTATTTCAGCAATTACCCAAGACTCAAGGACTATGAAATATTGCTCACAAAGTAATTATTTTATTTCTAGTACCCAACTCTACACTCCGCCTAAAGAAGTTATTTTGCTTTCAATATATTTTTTTTTTAATTTGTAGGTATGTAAAGTTTCATTAGTAGAAAGAGATTTTCCTATAAAATTATTGAATACCTACGCGTCCGGATTTCCACCATGGGGCATTTAATAAATGGAGAAAAAATGTAGGGACTGTTTTTTTTATGTCAGATGTTCTGAGGATGTTCAAGTAATAAGTACCAAAATTCATTTCTGTTGTAAACGTTGTCACAATGATAGAAATACTCAATTTTCAATCATATAAGATCCGCCATTACTTGGGTTTGAACCGCCAACCTCGCATGCAATGAAAACTCCACGTTTTTATCAATGGAGATACATTATACGTTGCTTATGAGAGCGTCAATCAGTATATCATCTGGGCCTTCTCTCCCGTTCATCATGAAATGCCAAACACCAAACAATCTCTTCACTAAAACAGCTGTTACTTCAGAACATCTTATCAACTCTCTGAAAAAACAGCTGCTCGGGAGGGACCCCTCAAAAAAGTTCACCTCCTTGTGGTGTACCCTGGATTATACTAAATAAAACACTTCAGGTGACCAGAAAATCAATCTTTATTTTGCCAACTCTTTAAACAATCATAAGTAAGCCGAGATCAAAACAGAACACACGGCAAATGAAACCCATGACATTTTGACCAAACCATCGACAACGATGATGATCTCTTTTGGTGCACTATACATCATCTTCATTTTATTATCTACTAGCTGTTTTCCCGTGCTTCGCTACGGTTACGAAATTCGGATTTTTGGTGGAATCGGGCCACAGAGTGAGAAAATTCAATATTTATGCAAGGATGTGACTTTTTGTACTGTGGAACAACACCTTTATATCGATTTTCAGTTTTCTCGCTCATCCCGAAGCGGTACTTCTCAATTCCAATTTTAGGGTGGTGAAAACCGTCCATAAATTTAGGATAAACCTGAAAAAATCAATTTTTATATTTTTTGCGGGTTCCTTATATACTATTTTGGGGGGGTCCATACTCGGTCATTTTTCGTTATCTCCTTTGGTTTGTCCAGAAAAATGCAAAAAACACCACTAAAAAGCGTCATTCTTGGTGGTAACTTGCTTCCACTTGAACTTTCGATTTTTTTCTTTCTTAATACGCACCTACATACTTAAAGAAATCTGTATGCCAAATTTCATATCTCTAGGTTTAGCCATAGTGAAGTTACGTTGATTATCATTGAGTCAGTGGTCAGTGAATCACTCAGTCAGTATACCAACTGGGCCTTGCGTTTTATAAGTACAGATTGTTCCATATTTTTTTTACTCTATTTGATGTACGAGTATAGTAGGAAGGAATCCGAACGACAAATGAAAAAAAAAAAAAAACATAAAATTTTGTGCGCTCCAAATATGATAATTTACAACAATACATAAAATTTCAGCGAATATATACATGATTGAATTTACTCTACAAAGGAAAGCGAAGAGGTGAAGATATTTTTCCAACGCTTGACTGCTAAATGTAATAAAAACCACTTGATGTTTTATTAGATTTCCTCTCGATTATATTTATTTGTTTGTTGACATGAATACAAGAGGGAAGATGTTCATCCCCTTGAACAAAGCACATACGTTTATTATATTAAATATATTTAAACCTCTAATACTTCAATATTTGTATTTTTATTAGTTACGCGCTTACTTTTCACAATTATTACTAAACACTGAGTCGTATTTTTAGAGGGTGAAATTTATACTTACACGCACGTTTTATTTTGCTGGACAAGAGTACAAGTTTATATTAAAGATAATAAATTTCAAGAAATGAAAGCTATGAAAAACACTTGACTTCACTCCAATCACTAGGTAGGTAGGTACTATTTCTTAGGACTTTACTTCATGCTCAAGGTTGAAATACATGTATCGAGGAATCTATACTTATAAAACGCAAAGCCCAGGTGGTATACTGACTGACTGACTGATAATCAACGTAGCTCCACGATGGCTAAACGTAGAGACTTGAAACGTGTATAGTATACTAGCTATTTGCCCGTGCTTCGCTACGGTTATGATATTCGACAACAATTTGGAGATTGCGACATTAAATTTTCTCAAGTTTGGAGTTTTGGTGGAAAAGACCCCCAGGAAAAGCATGGCTCCTATTTAGAAAATTCAATATTTTATTCAAAGATATGACGTTTTGTACTGCGGAACACCATTGTATCTAATTTCAGCATTCTCGCTCATCCCAAAGTGGTATTTCTCAATTCCGATTTTTTTGGTGGTGATGACCGTCCATAAATCGGGGACAAACCAGAAAATTTTAAAATTTTATATTTTTTAAGGGGGTCCTTAAACACTTTTTTGGGGTGGTCCATTCTCGGTAATTTTTCTTTCCTTCTTTAATTTGCCCAGAAATAAAATTACAAAAATACCCGCATTTTTGGCGGTAACTTGCTCCCACTTGAACTTTCTATTTTTTCCTTATTACGCACTTACATACTGAAAGGGATCTGTGTGCCAAGTTTCAAGTCTCTACATTTAGCCATCGTGATTTACGTTGATTATCAGTCAGTCAGTATACCAACTGGGCTTTGCGTTTTATAAAAATAGATTAAAATTATTGTAGAAAGTCTAGTATTTTTCATCAATTCATTTTTTTTTTTTTTTTTTTTTTTTTTTTTTTTTTTTGCATTTGATAGATCTACCAAGTGTTCTAAAAATTTTCTTACCCGGAAGGAATTTCATTGATAGAAGGAAAAAAATGATATTTTCGACTGTAAAAAGGTCTTTATAAAAGTAATGTAAGGTTAGATTATATTTTACGACAATGATGGCTATTATGTTATTGATGGTGACGATAGGTTTCGGTGCACAATTAGACCTAACTGGGAACTACATAAAAATTTTGATAAAAATCGGTAAACTTTGACTGGCAAAAGTGCCACTCAAGATGATTGTCCTGTTGAAACAAAGACCTTTTATATTCAATTTAGGATTCTACATACTACATTGAAACGTAAAATATCAAAAATTAGTGAAAGAAGGTATTTTTTTGTCAGAAAAATTATAGGCAAACCTATGTATCACATTGGCAAAGTTTTTGTTTTTTTCTAATTGAAACATAAATTTTTTCATTATCAGAAATAATCCCAAGATGAGGCTGTCTGAAACAAGGTTCCCTAAGTCGTCAAACAAGAATGTTACTCTATTTTCTACATCTAGATTATAGATCTGTGGGAACACCGCGCCGAACTTTTATTCTATTTCTATTTAATATCTTCAAGCTCCATCAATTCTTTCATGTACATATTACCTATTTAAACTACTGTTTTATTCAAAACCAAAGTACATAAATATTATCTTTGAAATAATAAAATATTCTAGCCAACAACTTTATATATACCACGACAACAAAGTTAACTATAGCTATTAAAAATAATTATTGCTCCGGGATCCGGGACATTATGACTGTTTCAGGATGCATGTAGTCTTGCGATGACAATTTTGTAGCTCATGTTGATTACATAAAAACGGCATGGGTTAACATTGTAGTAAATCTCTAAGATTTAGCCACATACATACATAGTAAATTGCAGGGCCGAATTAACCTTCCGCGGGGTCCGTAGCTCTTTCACATAACGGGGCCCCTCCACCCCCCCCCCGCTGGCGCCGTCTAAGAACTAATATTGATTTGATTTTTTATCTTATACTAGATTAAACTTCAAAGGGATAGTAAGTACCCTAGTGTACCTACACTAACCCATTTGCTTATGTTGCAATACTCGTTTCTTTATTAAGTTTCTAAGTAGTATTAGGTACCTACCTACTTGTACTTTCCTAAATTAGATTTTACTACATACTTTGAAGAGTTGGTGGCCCCGTCAAAATGATAAGTTTTTTCAATTGTCAACCCAGAAATGTCGAAATATCTAGTGTAAGTTGTCGAAGCGCGAGGCCCTCTAAAGCGCGAGGCCCGTAGCACGTGCTACAAGTGCTACTATTGTTAATCCGGCCCGGTACAAATAAAAGCATTTAAAATAAGGTGCTTCTTAAAGCCGCTATAATAGAAAAATATTCAATTTTTTAATTATTTTTGTGACATAACGTTACACAAAATGAATTACAGCACAGAATTACAAGTTTCTTTTAAAATACCTTTTGCAGTAAACTACTTGGATGAGCATGAGACTAGCAGTTGTGTGAAGTTATATATTATGGCGAGTGGAAACTTCTCATATAGCAGTGCATAAAATGCATATTCATTCTGACATTGGGGACAGGGCCGTACCCAAGAGTTTTTTCGGGGGGGGGGTCCGAAGGATTGACAGCCAAGCCAGGACTAACACCTGAAAATGATGATCATGGAAGGTGATGTTGATGTTGTTTTTGGTGATGAGGGTGATGATGAGTTACACCTTACAATATTACATGCATTGTTTGCACTTTCCAGGATAGAAAAAGAAAATGAAGTTCATTACAAGTATCTACTTATTGGGATGTACTCACAGCAATTTACATTGAAAATACCTACTTGTACTTATACAGTTAACTTGTCAAAGTACCTCCACATGAGTTACGGGCAAAAAAAAAGCCTTTAATTTATTAGGATATGGGCACTATAGTCTGTCCTCTGGGACTAAACCCTGTATTGTTTTTGAAAAAAATCTGGTGTGAACATCACACGACTTTCCTTATCTATATAAAAAAGAAAGTATTGTAATGGGCTTAAATTTTCGATGTCGAGTTTTCAATGCTAAAACACATTTTGAAGTCCCCGGAGCGGAAATATAATTATATATTACACTTCTTGATATATTATACATTTTTTTCTATTGTAATTTTCAATTTCTTATATATAATTAATATGAATTTGCCCCAAATCTCAATTTCTAGCTCTTTCCATTCTGGTTTTAGGCGGAACCGCCAAAAAGCGGCCTTCAACAGTTAATCAGTGGCCAACAATATATTACACGTCAACCTAAGTTGTATTTTTCAATTTATTGTATTGAATTGATATGAATAGGCACCAAGTTTAAAGTTCTAGCTATTACCGTTCTCATTTTAAGCAGGTTATGCGAAAACCGCCAAAAAGCGGCATAAACCGCCAAAGGTATATTCTATTTCCACCAAAAGCTTATTTTTCCGTTCATGGCATAAAACTGACATACATATGTCAAATTTCAGGTATCTAGCACTTGCCGTTCTTGAGATATCTTTTTCACAGACAGACAGACGGACAGACACACACACACACGGACCAGAAACTCGAGATTTGGGCTCTGGGGACCCCAAAACGTGTTTTGGCATTAAAAACTCGAAATCGAAAATTTCAGCCCATTACAATATTTTCCTTTTTATAGGATAAGGAAAGTAAAAAAGAAGGATATAATCCGGAGATCGGCTTTCGCGTTACTATTTGTCATAATCATTATTTCAATTAACTTTCCACCTATTGCAGACGCTGTACACTTGATCCTTTTATTAAATGCAGCTTTAGTTTTAATTAGAAAAAAAGAATGTCTTCTACCTTTGCGCATCGACTTCATTTTTTGACTAATAGGTATCTTTTTAATACATATAAATTAACAGAACATCTAGTTATAATCATACCTAAACTAAAATGAGCATTTCCGCTCTAGAGAGCATCAGGAGCTGAATAAGTATAAGTGTTCACTGGTACATTATGTACGAGTGAACACACCCAAATTATTTTGTCCAAAAGAAATTCTACAGCCACAGGAAAGGACGGATACGAATTGCCGACACCAGCTATAGTATCTGCCTATCTCTCCACTCTGACCAAAACAAGAATGACATATAATTTTCAACAAGGAACAATGTTCGCCTTTGTTCTTTTGTAATAATCACAAGAGTTATTATTATTACATATTAAAAAACAACCTGCAAGAAGAGTCCCTTTTTAAATATTGTTTTTTTACATCCCCTCAAACAAGTTAGAGTGTCAAGAGCTAAGGGTCGGGATCTAATTGTTTTTTAGGTCAATGAAAAATTTAATAAGCCACGTGCATCTTTTGAAAAATCATTCAATTGTAATCTATTATTACTTGTTGTTGAGTAAGTATTTATATTAAAAATTATTATCACTCGACCCAGCCCCAGCCCGAGTTTCAATGACAATGGTATGCCTTATTTTATTTGATGAGGGGGAGGATATAATGAAATTTCTAATAGAATGCATATGCTTCTAATTTCTAATAAATATTTGCAATGAATATTTCAACCTCCCCACCTCCAGATAATGTTGAAAAGCATGTCCTAAAAGACCATCATTTCTACATTATATATATAAAGGGTGTGGCAAAAGTTTGGAGACCCCTCAATAACTACTTGATACAAGTTTTTGTTATTTTAGGTCAGGTGCGGTGAGGGGGATGTAAGAAAATTGGGGGGCCTAAAATATGAAAGAAAATACATGTAAAATATGTGTGAGAAAAAATATCTGGGACCAATGGGTCCCCAGTTCATCGTGGGACATTATTATGAAAGAAAAATACATGTGGAATATGTGCGAGAAAAAATATGTGGGCCCCAATGGCCCCCCAGTTCATCGTAGGGCTTTATTATGAAAAGAAAATACATGTAAAATATGTGTGAGAAAAAATATCTGGGACCAATGGGCCTCCAGTTCATCGTGGGACATTATTATGAAAGAAAAATACATGTGGAATATGTGCGAGAAAAAATATGTGGGACCATTGGGACTCCAGTTCATCTTGGGGCATTATTATGAAAAGAAAAAACATGTGAAATATATGTGAGAAAAAATATGTAGGCCCCAATGGGCACCCAGTTCATCGTAGGGCAATATTATGAAAGAAAAATACATGTAAAATATGTGTGAAAAAAAAATATGTGGGCCCCAATGGGCCCCCAGTTCATCGTAGGGCAATATTATGAAAGAAAAATACATGTAAAATATGTGTGAAAAAAAATATGTGGGACCCAATGGGACCCCAGTTCATCGTGGGCCATTATTATGTAAAGAAAATACATGTAGAATATGTATGAAAAAAAATATGTGGTCCCCGATGGGCCCCCACTAGATCGTAGGGCAATATTATGAAAGAAAAATACATATGAAACATGTGTGAGAAAGAATATATGTGGGCCCCCAAAGGGACCCCCGTTCATCGGGGGCATTATTATGAAAAGAAAATACATGTAAAATATGTGTGAAAAAAATATGTGGGCCCCAATGGGCCTCATGGGGGGGGGGGCAAAAATATGAAAGAAAAATATGGAAATATGGGGTCCTTCTTCCAATATACCCGGTAGGCCCCTGGAACCCCAGTCCGCCCCTGTTTAAGGTCATGATTTAACTTTGTAACAGCTAATTTTGGGCGACGTCAAATATTCTGGCCCGACTCTATGGGGACACAGAAGCCCAAAAATTGCAAGTGTGAGAGGTACCCACTAGACTAGGAACACTGTTTTAACTATCTACCATTCTTTTTTATAATGGCGATAATTTTAGTCACAGAATCATCTAAAACTGCAAAATCCTGTATCAAATAGGTATCTACAACTACAAAGTTATGTGGCAAAATCTCCAAAATTTTGCCACATCCTGTATAGGCCTTAGAGCTCGATTACACTGAGTGAGTTTACAAGTGTTTAAAGCTGACTCCTTTGCTAGAATCTTTGATGACACACAAAATTTTCTAAACGCTTAGAAGAAGCCAAGAAGATTACAATTTGTGTAATGTGGTAAAAAAAAAATCAAAATTTCAGAATGAAGCTTCAACACAAAACACAATAGAAATAATATTGATTCTGTATGTCTGTGGTCATTTCCTTGTTTTCGACATAATTGATGTGTTCATCCGTTTTTATAATAAAAAAATGTGAGAATAATCACACAAAATCCCCCCCNACACAAAATCCCCCCCCCCACTCATCGAAATTCGATACGATTTAAGTTACCTATACAAAAATCGAATAAAGAAATCCGTCCGCACGGTTTGAAGGGCATTTCTGTGACTTACGGTACCAATTTTGATTACATTTGGTATGTAGGTCCTATTGTAATTGTGATTTAAATCTTTTCGTCATTATCATTTGCATACCAAATTTCAATGTTAAATGACAAAAGTGGCGCTCACGGCGCGGCGTACAAGGGACATTTGTTTCAATTGATTTTTGGATTCTGCGTTATGTGAAAATATCAAATTTTTAGCTAATAAAATAATAAACCAATGTGTCACATTGCCAATTTTTTTATGTAAGGAAAATTTATTTTTTATGAACACAATTAAAATTTTGTTGAATTGGGATACTATGTCAAGTAAATCCATAATGAGGTAAAGAAAATACTATATCTTCACTTGACTATAAAATTATTAAGATGTTAATTAGAGCTGACTAGTTTCGTACTCTCCTGAGCACAACATCAGAGCTTGAAGTGAGTTTGAAGAATAAGTTTGAAGATGAGTCTTCAAACTCACTTCAAGCTCTGATGATGTGCTCAGGAGAGTACGAAACTAGTCAACTCTAATTAACATCTTAATAATTTTATAGTCAAGTGAAGATATAGTATATGCTTTACCTCATTATAATTAAAATTTATAGCTCACAGCACCTCCCGTATTTTTCTTTTATTTTTAAACCTTGCACTCGACTCGAACCATAGATCCTTTTTTTTTTTTTCAAACACATAATTATATTCTATGTGTACATTCTATAATTCTATATACGGTTGAGTTAATGGATTGGATTAATGAACAAGTTTTCGAAAGAATTAGTTTAAATGACAATAACCTAACTGGACTGAAGAATAGTTTGATTAAGAGTTGTAATTTTCTTCCATATTAGGAGAACTACTTGCAGAATAAGATCAACGAATGACCTTCGGAAATATGTCTTTGATGAAAACCAAGAAGCTATGAACAAACATTGAAAAACAACAATTCGTAAATCCAGATATCTCAGTAAATTAAAAGAGACACGCAGTATTAACGACGCACATTAAATGAACAAGAGAAGTGAATAGAAATAATGCAAAAACTATTGAACAGATGTCAAATATAAATCAAGAAAATATGAACATCATTTGTCAATATTAATTTACTTAAATAAAAATTACGAATTGTCATTGCACGAAAATTGTAGGTATCTCGAGAGATTTGAATAAAGAGATAAAGAAATTGAACAAAGAGATAAAGAAATTGAACAAAGAGATAAAGAAATTAAACAAAGAGATAAAGAAATTGAACAAAGAGATAAAGAAATTAAACAAAGAGATAAAGAAATTAAACAAAGAGATAAAGAAATTGAACAAAGAGATAAAGAAATTGAACAAAGAGATAAAGAAATTAAACAAAGAGATAAAGAAATTGAATAAAGAGATTCTATAACATTACTATTGGCGTGCTTGGTTCGAATCTCGAACGTCGAATAATGTAAACATTGATGCAGCCCGATTTACATGAGTGACTCATGTATATCTGGCTGATATTTATCATCAATGCTCGAGAGGAATGTAAAATCGACGGATTGTTTGGGTTTACCTATAGCAAATTCTATAGCATTACTATTGGCGTGCTTGGTTCGAATCTCAAATAATGTAAACATTAATGCAGCCCGATTTACATGAGTGACATATCTGGCTGATATTTATCATCAATGCTCGAGGGGAATGTAAAATCGACTGATCGCTTTGATGTACCTATAGCATTTTCTATAGCATTACTATTGACGTGCTTGGTTCGAATCTCAAATAATGTAAACATTAATGCAGCCCAATTTACATGAGTGACTCATGTATATCTGGCTGATATTAATCATCAATGCTCGAGAGGAATGTAAAATCGACTGATCGCTTTGGTGTATCTGTAGCATTTTCTATAGCATTACTATTGGCGTGCTTGGTTCGAATCTCGAATAATGTAAACATTAATGCAGCCGGATTTACATGAGTGACTCAGAGGAATGTAAAATCGACGGATCGTTTTGGTGTACCCGTCAGTTGTTATAGTAATGATAAAAATAGGTATTTGTAGGTCCTTTTACTCTCTTCTCGTGGTCAATGACGTTTTAGTGACATTTCCAAAATTCTTAAAATAATTTTAAGTTTTTGATCGATATTTTGAGACAGAAAAGCACATTATGTGTAGCTTGTACCAATACTTTATTCTTTACAAAATTTAGTTTACAAAATACACAAAATATTTGAAAATTTTTTGCCAGCAAAATTATCGATTTTATTGTAAAAATTTGAAAATATTTTAAAATTGTACGAAATCAAGAATCAATATTTGAAGTTATCACGCAGATGGCGCACTGGACGGTCACATCGCTTTGTGATATTCTTTCATCATTTTGAATTTTTTTAAGGAAACTACGACTTTTGTTGCGAATTATTACCTATGAATAAAAATATTTAATTAATATTTTCCTTGTGCCATGACCACTCCCTTTTACAGCCATGCCATTCCGAAAAAGCGAAAATTCGATCAGAAAATTCTCTATCAGAACGGGATTGGTAGCCATAACCTCCGGACCAAGAGTCAATAGTCTAAACAAGAACTTCATAAACCGAGTTTTTTCGTCATCATATTTTTATTTTATGTATCACTAGAATACTTTTCTTCTACATAACAGAAGGGAAAGTAAAAAAAATCTTCAGTTTTTCTAGTGTTAATAAGAACCTAATTGCAGTCCTGATAAATTTAGAAGCATCGATGATAAAAAAAGTCCCACAAAAATATTTTGCCATACAATATAATAAAAACAAAACAAAACTAGTTTCACATAAATCTAATCTATAGTATCAAAAGGGTATCAGAACCCAACTTTAAACTCTACGAGTGTATTAAAAAAATTCAAAAGGTACCGCGGAATGTTAGAAATTCATTCCCACGGTGCGCGCCGCGGTATAAACTGGACTTGCCCAAACGACATAATATGACCAATACTACTAGCTTTGTTTAATAGATGTGATTTTTTTTTTTTTTTTTTTTTTTTTTTTTTTTTTTTTTTTTTTTTTTTTNTTTTTTTTTTTTTTTGGTTCTGGTTAGAGTAAAGTGCATATTTCTTTTAACAGTCTTCATTTGATCTAACCAAGAAGAATGGTTTGGCTTTAGAAGTAAATAATGGGGATAACAATGAAGGAAGTAAAAGTGTTCTTTATTTATTAGGTATCGGTATCTGCAATGTAAACAAACAGAAGGGCAGATCAGTAATTAGGTACCTGTGTTATGTGTCAGGAATAATGACGCGGGCTATTCACGCCACTGTGCTAACATTAATTATTTTGTAAAATACGGTCCAGTGCATTGGAGCCATTCCTTTGTTTTCCACTTTTCTTCCTTCATCTTTAATTTTTTTTCAGATCCAAAATACCTATCCCCCGCTAAAACAGTCTGCTTACATCGTACAATAATTAATAATAAAAAATAAATAATTTATAATAACAAATAAAAAAAATAAAAAATACAGCCCTCATCAGGAAGCTACCACAAAAACAGCATGTAAGATCCTCAAATGACGCACTATTTGATGTCACCAACAGAAGGGAGATCTATATTTTCAGGTCCCCATTAATAAAGGCTCTGTCCGCCTATAATAGCATGGTTGACAACCCAACATATTTTAGGTGGGTTTGCCAACTCGCGTCATTAATTACTTCGGTTGTGATTGAAACTCGCCATCACAATTGAAATCTAGACGCTTGATTTTTTTAAAAAAAAATCCAAGATGAGGCTGTCTGGAACAAGATTTCTTAAGTCATCAAACAAGAATATTACTCTATTTTCTACATCTAGATTATAGATCTGTGGGAATACCCTTTATTTTCCCACATTTTTTTGCCATACACTTCTTTTCGTTCCAAAACAGTTTTCCATAAAGAGGAAAGCATACGTCATGTCGATCTCTGTGGTATTGATTATAGGCACGGAGATTGCGAGTTCGAATCCAGCTCGCAGAAGTTATTTTCTTTATGAAGTATTTTTTTTTTTTCGTTTCCGCAATATAAATTTGTTCTGGGGTATACCTTTTCTAAGAAAAAAACAAATTATCGACAGTTGCAAGAAAGTTAGGAATATTTGTTTTTGATGTATTTCCAAAATGTGCTCAAACTGCATTTTCAAATTGTTGCTGAAATTGAATACATAATACGCAGGAGATAAAATTAAATATGGCTGTGTCTGTTAAAATGTTTCATCACAGAACTAGTGCTTGAAGAATTAGTAGACATTCATAATTCACCATTTACAGGGTACGCAAAATTGCGGCGAGCTCGTTATTTTTGATGAACTCACATTTTACGTAGTTAGAAGCATAAAATAAAATTCTTCGTATTAGATAATCAGCCACGGGCATACAGTCAGTACTAATAAGTGTTAAAAGTGCCAAATCTTCTGTGTTATTTCGATTTTTTTAAAAAATATAGTTAGTAGAGCATTTTTTTACCAAATTAATGAATACCGTTACAAAATTGTCAAAAACAATGAGAATACCTAATGAAGATCCGTTAAATGGATTATGAAATATCGAGTTAACAGAATATTTGGATTCTTATACATATACCAAAAGAATATATGATATTAATGATGTTGAAGTAAAAATGTCAAATGTCAAGAAGAATAACTTGAAAAATCTTTGCATTGCAAGATCGATGACAAAACGCCGATTTTCTCCCTTACCTTTTCCGTGGACACTTCAAATAAAATCATCCTCTTTGATTTTTATGTATTTTTTAAACAGACTTTTTGCGGAGATCTAGCCTCTGTAAGAATTAACAGATTGTAAGGTAGAAATACTCAACATCAGAACTGACTATAAAATCAGAATTATAAAAGAATGTTAAATATCTGTCTGATACACGAATAAGATAATCAATTTAATGTATTAATTTTTATTTCACTTAGGTATCTATACAGGGTCCAACAAGTGGCAGATCCAAATCTGTCTCTAACTGGCCCTATGGCATTTCATAAAAATTTAGTGATTCAGGGTGCATCGACAATTTGTAACTTTTCGTTATTGCCGATAAATGTAATATATTATATTTTCCGTGTAAATGAACATTTCAAATGTGCATTTTTAAGCTCTAAATGTATTGATTAAAATTTTTACTGTTACCACAAACTATATTTATTCTTTTCGAACATCTTAATTTTTTGATGAATTTTTAAAAAATCTTAGGTATAGTTGGTAGAATTGCTATAAAACAAAATGTGAAAAATACCTCTATCTTCAATTGACTAAAAAATATATATTTTAAATAGAGCAAACTAGTTTCGTCCTCTCCTGTTAACATCGTCAGGGTATCCTCTCACATTTATTGAAATATGTACCTAGATGTGTCAGTCAGGAAGCTCTAAAATAATGATGCCGCGTAAAGATAATAAATAAATATAAATTCTTTTTTTAGTACCTAGATGATCCAGTAAAAATAAGTAAATATCATGATTGTTATATAATGGAGCAAACAAAGTGATGTCTAGTTTTAACTCCACGATTTTTCCTTAACGCCTTTTCCGATTTTGATGAAACTTGGTATGGACATAAATTATGGTTGTGTGGTACTAGCTGATCTGTTTGAGTGAGATGTATAAACCATTAGCAAGCGTCTAACCTCCGAAGGCAGGACGTAAATTTTTTTTTTTTTTTTTTAATTTNTTTTTTTTTCATTTTACTTTTAAGCCATTAGGCGATTTTACTTCTTGAGCGTAGCTTCTCAAGATGCTGAAACTGACATGTTATGACTGTGGAAATGTTATGATGATCGGTGAGCAATGTAAATTTAGAAGATAGGATCTGATTCTGAATTGTAGTCGTATTTTTATAACCGATCATGCTCACAATTACCTAATGATAAAAAATAACATTTTTTTTTTTTAAAAAAAAAAAAAAAAACGTGAAACATAGGTCAATTATTTTACATTTTACGGACAAAAAATTTATTTCACAAAATTTGATATTTTACGTTTCAAGGTACGTAGAATCCAAAAATACTAATGGAAAGCCTATTGCAACGACTGTCTGATTTACGTATGTGATTTGCATCTACATTAGAGAATCTCCTTTTTTGAAGCCCAATCATATTTGAGAGGTTTCAAAAAATCTTACACGCCTTATTCGGACAGAAATTTTGCATAATTATATACGTAAGTAATAATTATGCATAATGAGAACAACTTAAATTATGCACACCCATTCAAACCAGTAATCAAATTAGATATGAGCAGTCCATCAATGTTAATTACAAAAATGATTTATTTCTCCTTTAGGAGAAGAAAAACAACTCTGCCAATGTGACACGAAGTTTTATTATTTTGCTGCCTCACAAAAAAAAATTAACACCCCAAAAATGTATACATTTTGTTTCAATGTATGTTAGAATACAAAAATCTGTTCGCCTAAACAACTCTGCCAATGTGGCACGAAGTTTTATTATTTTGCTGCCTCACAAAAAAAAATTAACACCTCAAAAATTGATATATTTTGTTTCAAGGTATGTTAAAATACAAACATCTGTCCGTCTGTCCCGCCACCCCCTGTAAATTGTACACCTCACACCGTCCCGTGAGCGACACTTGGCGTTGAGCGATTGTAAATCCCGAGCGGGTCTAATTGTGCCCACATGGGACTGACAGTGACGGTAAGATAATATTGGACCCCAAATGGGTCCGACATACCTTGAATCGTAAAATATCAAATTTTTGAGGGCATATACTCGTATTTTTTTCGTAACCATTCCAAAGGTTCATTATTGAAAATAATGTATCAAAATCAGAATTCTATTTTTATGGATTTTCAATTTGTTGATTCTACCAAAATAATATATTTTTAATTTATCATCTTCATTAAATATTTAGATTAATATTTTTATTTCATTTCTCGATCAATAGTTGTATCATTCAGTAGAGATTATTTGATTAGCTATCAGGATTACTTTGTCATCAGCGTGAGAGATACCCCAATTAAAATATTTACTACAAGAATATACTGACTACAAAAATATAATAAAACATTAATTGTATGTTGTTTAAAATATAATATTATCAATCGTGGCATCACACACCACTTTCGATGATAGCTGAATCATACATCTGCAGCTCTAGCGAAGCTATTGTTTTGTTGCTAAAGTTTTTAAATCTCATCCCATGTACATCAAATCTAATTTTGTAGTCTTAATATTTCCATGAGCCTCAAACAACATCTCACAACAGCCATTTTTCAATGTAGAAGTCATTAAGTCATAATTGGATTGGATGAAATTACAGTTTTGGTAGTCAAAAATAATAATAGACAAATCGTGGTGCAATGGATTACTACCTAAAAGGTGTAAGGTAGAATTTACCCGAAATAATCGGTAGGTGCTCGTATAGCTACAAGCAGATTCCGGCTGTATGGATATTTATACCACGAGAAGGCCAAAAATGTTTTAATGCAATTGTGGGCATTATAATGTACCTACAAACATGCACAGATATAGGGTGGTGCCCGGGGGGCACGTGCCCCCAAGTTTCTTTAAGCGGGTGGTGTTTCTCAAATTTCATTATACCTCATCAAGTATTTTTTTAAAAAAAAAATTTAGAAATTAAAAATTGTCAAAAATTCTGTCAGAGAGAAAGCGCAATCGAAAGATCTCAAGGTCAACGTTCAACTAGGTGCTTTGATATTCCCTAGAATGCATGTTGCGTGTTGTAGCCATGAAAGGTATTTGTGATAAGCTCTACAGCTTTTAACAAATTAGGTATCGTACCTCGATAAACATTGCATTAAATAGTACTGCCCGGAACTCAAACCCCCGGCCTTTAGGTTACGAGTCCCTCCCCCTCCCCCGTGCAAATTTTCTATTAGGTTTATTGTGCGATTGTGCTCCCCAANCACACACACACACACAAAAAAAAAATAATAGGGTTATATCCGCGCATGCCTACAAATCTGAGTAAGGTTTAAAAAGGTTTTAATAACAACAATCAAAACCAAACCAGGGATTGTTAAACAATATTTTACTATAAAAGTTCTTGAAAAGTTAAATTTGATACCTTCCTCTGAGAGAAAATAATCCTCTTAAAGAAATTCTCAAACAAATGAAGTCAACTCAAGGAAATGTTAAACAAACAAAATAATCAAAGTATCAAATTAAATATATAAAAGCCTAACTAACCTTATAAGCTTTTGTCAAGTAAACATTCTAAAAGACAATTTTCCCTTCTCTTTTCTTTCAATTTTATAAAAAAAAGGCACTTCATTTTCTTATTGGTCCAAAAAAGTGGAAACTTCTAGCGAGTTTCCATGGAGACACCCCTCTTTTATACAAAATAAAAAATACCTCAAAGTTGCGGATATGAAAGTGGAAGTTTAGCTTTTCCCTTTGTTTGGGATTGTTTATCATTATTATACGCAAGTTGGTAGGCGCTATTGAATTCAACTTATTATGTAGGAAAATCCTTTGGTTGACATCACAATAAATGACATTTTTTTTTATCATGTTTCATTTTAGATGTCAATATTAATTACATGTTTTTATTATGTTCTTCCATGTATTTCTGGCTGTAGCTTTCCTTATCATCTCTGCAAATGTTCTTGACTACCGATCCATACTAATATTATAAATGTATTTAATATTTTATAAAATTATATAGTTTTTACCGGTTGATGATATACATGCAACCTCGTATTTGTATTTTCCCGTGGCCTTAGAATTGCTTTTGGCCAAAATAATTCAGTCTGTTTTTTACTCGTAGAAAATATTGGATATAAAATACCGTTTAGGCTGAGTAATTGTACCGTTGAAACAGACTCGTATCCAGGATTTTATTTCGGGGGGAGGGGGTCATGTAAAGGGAGTTTTACCATATAGGAATTATAGGAAAAATCAAACCTTTTCAAAAATTTCGTTGGGGGGTTGACCCTTTAAAACCCTGTCCTGGATATGTGCCTGCGTTGACGGTATTAACGCGATTCCTGTTGAACTTTTTTTACATTTTTTTTTTTTACATTCGATTTTTTACATTCATATTGCAGTAGGTAGTTCAGAATTTAAATTTTCTACGTTTAGTCATCGTCAAGTTACCTATGTTTTTTATCAATGAGTGATTAACACCACAATTTTATTTTGTTAGCCTATTTTTCTTTTATTGGGAAACCTGGAGCCATTTTAACTTTTTTTTCATGCACTGAGTTGACAATGTGCAATCCTGCTTGCGCTTGAAGTCGATTTCTACGTGGAAGTCAGATTTTTATATAAAAAAATTAACAAATGCTGCCATTTTATAGATTCAAAAGAACTCCAAAGCCCATCTTTTAGGCAATAAACAACTAAAATGTAAAGTTATATTATAATGAGCATATGATTATCTTGGTCTAGGGATCGGAGTGCCATCTGTCTGTCACTGTTTACATGACCTAGAGTTGAACACTATAAACATAAATATCATGAAACCTCATCAAAGGCTTTGGAAATTAAATAAGTAGGTAAATACTCGAGCATGCAACTCATTAATTAGTTTAGATCAAATGAGAGCGTGCTCGCGGTTACTTTAACAGCTGTTATAAAAAAGATTAGAAATTTTAGATTTTTTTAGCTATTGGTCGTATTAGTATGCAAGTAATCTATTCTCTCGCAAGCTAATATTATCTGATGCAAGGCAGATGCATGTGATCAACAGGAGCTTAAGTTTTCCAAATTGTTCTCAGATTTTCAAGTTGTTAGTGTGCAGTAAAAGGGTTTTGGATAATGGCGGGTTTCTGGCTGTTTATTCGGATGTCTTTCATATCTTCCATAGGCTGTTTATTCGGATGTCTTTCATATCTTCCATAGGCTGTTTATTCGGATGTCTTTCATATCTTCCATATGCTGTTTATTCGGATGTCTTTCATATCTTCCATAGGCTGTTTATTCGGATGTCTTTCATATCTTCCATAGGCTGTTTATTCGGATGTCTTCCGCCGCAGCAGAGAATTGGTATTGCATTTACTTTTCTCAATTTAATATCTGATCCAAAAGAAAGTTATTTATGCCTTCCGAAAAGTACGGATAAAAAAATTGTCACCTTTCTTTCTCGCCGAGTTTCACTATAATTATAATATATATAAGATAAATTAGAGTACTCATTGTATCTTCACCTCGCTCTAAGAAAATAAAATTTATCTTCCCCCAACAAGAAAAAAAAATTCCCTTCTTATCTTGATTAAGTTTTTTGTTTTCTTTTTTTTCATAAAAAAAGACAATAGGAAAGACAAAGTTACTGAAAATAAGACAAAACTTGTGTTTTTATTATTTTTCTCCTTTTCAGTCTTCATTAGGAAGTTCAGAACAAAGTTCATTTAAATGAACAATATTAATTTTGTTTCTGCTAAAATTTTAGAAATTAAATATAATAGAAAGCAAGTAACAAAGTGTTATGAAATATAAACCACTTCAGACGAACAAACTTTCTGGCAAAATGTGTTAAAATTAAATCTTCCTTTTTTTGCTTGTGCTTTGTAAGCTGAAATCTATTAAAGTATCTTGAACTCTTAATTATCAAAGTATTATGAACAACAAAATTGGCTTTAGTCTATTAATTTATTGTATCTTTTATTTTCTAATATTTGTTTATTATTTTCAATGAACTCTTAGAATCGATCAGGGGAAAAATGACAAAATTTGATATTTTGGTCTAGTGGGTATCACTCTGGTATTGCAGTGGAGGGACCCAACTTCAATTTCTGACTGGGTAGGAAATTATTCGTCTTAGTGCTTGTGATTTTGGGGCAGGCCCGACGAGAGGGGGGGAATGGGGGAAATCCTCCCAGCCCCGAGATTTCCTAAGAGGCCCGGTGAGAAAATTACATTATGAAAATTTTCAAGTTTTTTTTCTGAATAATTAATAAATCAACTTAAAAGATCTGAAAAAATTTCAAACACACAAAATCAGTAGTTTAGCGATAGTGGGCTAATACGGGACAATAGCTATTGCAGGACACTGGTTTTAAAATATAGAGCGACCTTTTAGCTTGTAGCAATCATAAATATTGGTATATTTCGTAAGCATTAACATCGAATTATTTGTTGCCAAAAAGAAACGTACACGCCTTTTCACATCAACTAAGTGAATTGCCTACTTTTACTTTTGTTACTGCCCATGCGATGATTCTAGATGAAAGAATAATAGCTACCTTCGATTCAAAAATCAAA
Source organism: Pachypsylla venusta (assembly GCA_012654025.1). NCBI lineage: Eukaryota > Metazoa > Arthropoda > Insecta > Hemiptera > Aphalaridae > Pachypsylla > Pachypsylla venusta. The sequence goes on from CM022885.1 coordinate 5,067,594, forward strand.
TTACAAAAATCTTCTCCATAAAAGACAATTTTGCCATTTATAATTGACCACTTTTAGTGTAAGCCTTACTTATTTCGTGTCGAGTTTTTCTTCGATTCTTGTCGGCACAGACAAGAGGTTCCGTGTAAGAAAAATAGTAAAAATTATAACCTCGTGTGCTCAGTTGGCAGAGTTTGCTGCTAAACAAAAAGGAGTACTTTTTATATAAAACTTCACACCAGACTAATCTTCTGTCAATATTTTATTACTCTGCCATTCCGCCTCCATCGAATCATATACAAATTTACATACCTGGTGTTAGTGTTCACATTCCTCATTTCAGGAGCTAAAAACTTAGCCGACATGAAAAATCAGCCTGCATAGCTAAAGTTACTTCAGGCAAATTACTTTCATCCGGCATCATGTTAATGTTAAGATTATAATTATTATTATTTTAATTAAATCAGTATAGATTATCAAGTTTTCATTAAACATATAAAAGAACATAAAAATATTATTTGTGTCTTATATAAAAAAAGAAATATACCTATGACTTTATTTTTGCTGCTTTAATATATTTGAATAAAGGGAGAAAAGAACGATCCTTTAAAAATGCTTTGAATAGAGGGAGGAAAGAACGATCCTTTAGCATTACTTTGAAGAAAGAGAGGAAAGAACGATCCTTTAGCATTGCTTTGAATAAAGGGAGGAAAGAACGATTCTTTAGCATTGCTTTGAATAAAGGGAGGAAAGAACGATCCTTTGTCATTACTTTGAATAGAAAGAGAAAGAACGATCCTTTAGCATTACTTTGAATAAAGGGAGGAAAGAACGATCGTTTAGCATTACTTTGAATAAAGAGAGGAAAGAACGATCCTTTGTCATTACATTGAATAAAAAGAGAAAAGAACGATCCTTTAGCATTACTTTGAATAAAGAGAGGTAAGAACGATCCTTTCTCATTATTTTGAATAAAGAGAGGAAAGAACTTAACATTTGGATCTTGATTTGAATCTCGAACGTGGAAAAATGTAAACATTGATGCAGCCAAATTTAAATTAGTAAACTTGCCTGAATAAAGGAGAGGATGTACATAGGCGGTTTGAGGGGGAGGGCTTCGGAGGTTTATGTTCCATAGAATTTTTCAGGCCTTACACTAGATAAAATGGAATAAATACTATAAACAATACAATCAAGCCCCCCCTCCCATACTGTTGTATCAATGCCGAAAAACCGTATTAAAACAAACCCTCAATGGTAACTTATAGGAAATATCGGAAACAGTAATAAAGGAGGCGTGCTACGGCAAAACATTGTAAGTGACACATCCCTCATGAATGTGTAATGCGTAGCAGGTGCCGAGTTTTTCAAGTTATCAAGTGGAAATTTTTTTGATCTCCTTTTCCTAGCGGCGAAATTTGCAATTAATAATGATACGTATGCAAAACGTTGTAAGCACCAAGATGAAATATGTTATCTTTTCTAGCGGGTCGTCTTGCATATTGGATTAACTTAGCATATAAGCATAGGCATTTACAACGTTTCGTAAAACTCATAATTTGGTGATTTTGTTATTTTTTCCAGATATATATATTTTTTTATTACATAACTTACTTTATTTCATTATATCATTATATAAATAACATTGTCTTGCTATATTTTCCTATCTGGTGGATAGTTTTTCTTGTCCCACTTGAGAAAAAAATCAAGTTTTTGGCGCAGCACGCCTCAAATGAAACTGACGGTTTTATCAAATCCTGCGTTATTCTTTAAGAACTTTATGGAAAATATTAGACTTGAGTCTAAGAATCAATTTAGGGAAATGTTGAAGTGTGATTATAGTAATGAGCCAGACTCATCAACTCCACAAAGTGATTTCCATAGCTCATGTTGGAATATGCTTAGATATTATATTTGGATGAAACATTCCAAGTCGTTCATTTTTTTCACCAACATTATTTGATAATTGAAGTTTTTGATTCTTTTGCATTCTGAGAAGACTCTTTTTGTGTTTTTTACTGAGCTGTAAATGTCCCAGTATATTGTTTTTTTCAACATCTTGTGCAATCCTACGTTCTTTGAACATTTCTCTCTTTCTTGCTTCATTCTTTTCGAACTCTTGTATCCATGTTTTGAATAACTCTTCGTAGAGTTTCCTCGCGTTGATAACAGATTGTGGATCTGCTTCGTTAGCACTTCGTAAATCCAAATGATGAGCACCTTCAGGTATAATTACAGCTATGACAGTATCTGAGATATTATGTAGAACACCACCACCAGACCATGGATCCAATAGGCCGTTACTGAAAATTCACAAATCTAGATATAAATCTAATATATAAAATTATCGTGTCACAGTGTTTGTTACCATACTTCTCCAAAACGGCTTAACCGATCTTAATGAAATTTTGTATGTACATTCGGTAGGTCTGCGAATAGCTTTTTATCAATAATTTAATAGAATTGAACACCAAGTTTGTTGGATAGGACGTGTTGAGAGTATCAGACTTCAAAACGCATTTAATTTTTTTGGAACCTAACCCAATACTACTCCCAACACTTTCTACACAGCTGAACAACCCGTTACTACTCCCCATGTTCTCTCATCTTCTCGAAACGAGTACTCAGCTAGTTTAGATATAAAATTTTGGAATTGATACTTTCATCATCATAGCTTATCAGCCGTGGGGCTGGTTTGCAACAACTCGCCATGAATTATTTATACTAAAAATCCTTACAGATAATGCAGTAGTAGCTTCTCCTTGCTTTCTGTATGGACAATGGAAAAGATATCGTTTTCGACCCTGCCCTTAGTTGCCTTTTACGACCGACAAAGGCTTGGGTGCCTTGGAAGTANAGAGTGTCCCTAAAGTTTTAGGATATTGAAACATGTATCAAACATAGAGTGTCCCTAAAGTTTGAGGATATTGAAACATGTATCAAACACAGAGTGTACCTAAAGTTTTAGGATATTGAAACATGTATATCAAACACAGAGTGTCCCAAAAGTTTTAGGATATTGAAACATGTATCAAACATAGAGTGTCCCTAAAGTTTTAGGATATTGAAACATGTATCGAACATAGAGTGTCCCCAAAGTTTTAGGATATTGAAACATGTATCAAACATAGAGTGTCCCTAAAGTTTTAGGATATTGAAACATGTATCAAACACAGAGTGTACCTAAAGTTTTAGGATATTGAAACATGTATATCAAACACAGAGTGTTCCTAAAGTAGGGAACCAAACGAAAATACAAAGCTTCCATCAATCAATAGTGGCATCATATAATTTCTAATCTTGGATACTAATAATTGGCATTGGGCCACCAGAACTATGTCAATTCATGCATTCTAATAATTCATATTATTTCGTCTTACCTGAATATAATGTTGCTGGCTGCATCAATTCGCATTCCTCCATATAATTTTTCTGCAATATTTTCGATCGGCGTGACGTTCCAACTTGCTTGGCATTGTTGACTGAACTCATCAAAACTCCATTGGCTTGGTTCGAAAATATCTTCTTCAGTTGAGCAAAATGGCATTACCATTTCTGTACAAGTCTATAATGAAAATAAAATGTGGATCTCCAAAGACTCAATAGGTAATTTGGTATCTTAAAATATTAGGGATTAGGGTCTAGTTTTGACGATCTTATAGAAAATAATTTACATTTCTCGGTAGCATTCTGAATATACATTGTATTATACTCGGAATCGAATCCCAGCAGAGGCAATCATTTGTCTTTATGGTATGGATGTTTCAGGGCCCAATCAGCCTCGTAAGGACAATGAGTAGCTATGGAGATAAATGAGCATAGCTGAAGATTCAAACTTATTGGATAATGATTGATGTTGGGGTAATCCTACAGTTAGCATAAGAGTTGTGAGATGATATTGTTATACTCTACAATGGAACACAGAGTCGAATTGCGGCCCTCTTGAGTGCGTAAAGAAGTATACAGTGGAAGACTGAAGTATAGAAACTCATTTATTTTTAATAAATGAGCCTCTTAATTAAGAGGATAGCATAATAGAAATCGGTTAAAAGTGGTACTTTTGACATTTATTTCTGCTTTATTCATTAGTGGCATCATCTTGTCCAATGGTATCCGATATAAGACTCTAAGTAAGTAATTGTCTGCTTCCGTTTGGATGTCTCAAGTATGATTTACTTTTCCTCGTGAAAGTTTGTAAGTCATAAATGGCCCTTGAGTACTAGGATAGCACTTTTAATCGATTTCGGTTAAAAGTAGTGCTTTTGAAATTTATTTCTGCTTTATTCGTTGGTGGCATCATCCTGTCCAATGGCAGCCCATATGAGACTCTAAGTAAGTAATCGTCTGCTTCCGTTTGGATGTCTCAAGTATCATTTACTTTTCCTCGTGGAAGTTTGTAAGTCATAAAGGGCCCTTGATTACTAGGATAGCACTTTTAATCGACTTCGGTTAAAAGTAGTGCTTTTGAAATTTATTTCTGCTTTATTCATTAGTGGCATCATCTTCTCCAATGGTATCCTATATAAGACTCTAAATAAGTGATTATCTGCTTCCATTTGGATGTCTCAAGTATCATTTACTTTACCTCCTGGAAGTTTGTAAGTCATAAATGAATTGCAATGTATTATGCCTTTTTATTTGTGTTCGCCCAAATTAAAATATCTTATTCACCCTCCTCCCCCACTCCTTATTCGGGGCTGAAATAAAAAAATCGACACTGTTGCTTACCTGAAGACTCCAACCCTGCAGCCCCAGATCTTCAACACTGGATCCAGGAGCCCAGTCGATACACGTTTTTTTGCCAGTGCTATTCAGATACATCTGTGCTGCGTCAAATATTTTCAGTAAATCATTTGAAGCCTTTGAAGAGTCTAATATCTCGCAGAAAGCCTAAATCAAATGAAATAAATGTATCTATTGAGAGCCCTGAAGCTGTCTGATGTATTGATTTATCGTTTTTTTATCTTCGTACTGGAGAGAGGTATCGTTTCTTTATCTTCGTACTGGAGAGAGGTAATTTAGTTATGCAGATTTTGTGATGATGTATTGATTTATCGTTTTTTTATCTTCGTACTGGAGAGAGGTAATTTAGTTATACCTAGCAGTTTTTGTGATCTGTAGACCTCACTCAATTGACTGGCCGCTATAAGATCTCGGATGGGGTGTCACAGTAGGGTTCAAAAACGAATCAGTAATCTCTTTTTAGTTATACCTAGCAGTTTTTGAGATCTGTAGACCTCACTCAATTGACTGGCCGCTATAAGATCTCGGATGGGGTGGCACAGTAGTGTTCAAAAACGAATCAGTAATCTCTCTAAATGCCCATATTACATCGAACAAAGCGTTTGAGAGTTATCATTATACAAACAGACATCGGAAGAAAATTTGTGTTAAAACTAGACCTTCCTTATTTCGGTCAACAATTGTGACTTTAATAAATGAGAGAGTCTTTATTATATTGTGCAGGATGAACTAGGAAAACGTTAATACAGGCCTGGAAGAGATAGAACACATCATTTCCAATACAAAATACTTTGGTGTGTACTTACTTGCCATTTTCGCTTCGTTTTAAAGATGGCTCATTGTTCATTGTTGAATATTTCAACTTTTCTTAACAAAATGGTTTCGAATTTTTTTATAGAAAAATATACTCTAAACCAGTGAAACAAGCCTAATTTCTCGGAAAAATGTTGAGTGGGTATTATGCATAAAACTGAGCAAATGGTTTTATTATAGCAAGTGCTCAGAACCGTTTGCTCAACCCGTTGAGCAAATGATCAACAACAAAAAACTTACGCAAAAATCGAACACATGCTCCTACAACGAAGCATTTGCTTGGTTTTATGTTTTATGCATACTACTCAATGTGACGTCGTTTTTGGATCGTTTTTTTAAATGTAGTTCGTCAAAAATTCTTTAACCCAGAAACACATTGGACTTTAATCCTTACTTTAATCGGATGTCCCGGAAGTGGTACCAAAAAATCATTTGGATATGGATAATTCACCATTGCCATTGTAACATACATATCGACAAGGTAATTTTTGAAAGCTGTGGTATCATTGTCGTTCTTGGTAGGCGTACACAATTTCCAATTTTTTGAGAGCCATTCTTTTCCACCATCTGAAATTTAAAATGTTCATAGATTACCTGCCCATCATATATCTCGGTATTGTTCTTATCACTATGTCAACATATTATACAACAAAGTCCCCTCCGCGGCTGTCTGTCTGTTCGCAATAAATTCAAAAACTGCTGGACGGATTTACATGCGGTTTTTATTTCACCTCCAAGTAATAATTGGATATAGCAATGTGGAAATTGGCGATTTCGAGAAAAGTTAGTGATGTAGTAGTAGTAGCGGTTTTTCTCACGAAATCAACCGTTCTTCCCATGTATAGATGCATGATTTTACCGAAAAGATTTTGATGGCCCTTGGCTGGAACTGTGATTGTATGCGTTCCAGGTCGTCCTGTTGCGTATAACCGGTCATCGTAAGGAGATATTAGTGATGTAGATTGACTGTGGTCCTAACATGACGTCCCATATACAAATAGTAGTGTATAGGATAAACAAACACAAACCATCAACTGCTAACCAAAGCTTTGGACTCAACGATAGCCTCTGAAAAACATCGTTCAGAAGTCTTATTATAATTTCTTTAGGGGAGTATCGCTTTGTATAAAAATCTTATTGAATTGAAAAAGATGCGAGAGAGCTTGACTTATATTTCCCTCCATACCGCATCACCGCAAGGGAATAGAAGGGACATGACAGTAATTTTTCAAAAGTTGCACTCTTACCGAGTTTAGATGTGTCGTCAATCAGTTTCCAACTTCTCTTGATTGTATTGTGGCAATTCTTGGATGTGTCTGCAAACACCTTGGTTACAATTTTATTAAAATTATCGCAAGGTGCCATATTCACGAATTCCCAGATAGGAGCTGAAGCTGCTAGTGATCTGAAAGGGATGGGTGTCTTTTGTACAGTCGTACGAAAAATTTATTCCTAATCATCATCATTAAGTTAACAGTTAAGCAACTGGTTTACAGCAGTCCCCCCACTCAGGTAGACTACTTTCTCTCAGGAATGAATTGATGTATGGGGTGGTTTTCTGTTGCCTTCCCTAGTCCCCCATCTTAGGTAGACTACTTTGTCTCGGGAATGAATTGATGTATAGAGTGGTTTCCTGTTGCCTGTGCTAATTTCTCTGATATTAATATCTTTCATCCCGCTTTTGCGAAATGAAATGTAGAAATAATCAGGACGAAGCTAAGATTATATTTTAGTCCGGGCGGAGTCGGGCTGTGAGGAGGTCCCCCAAAATATCTTCAAATATCTTATATAGTTCACATTCTCTTTAAAGAAGAACCAGAGAAAATTCTCTTGTAGGTATATTTATCCCTTGGGATCAATACTTAATAATAAAAAAAAAAAACCTATAAGGATATGAAATTCGAATCCAAATATCAAATTTGAAAAAGAAAAAAAAATATATCAAATTCTAAGATTATTGATCAGAAAATTCAAATTCTCAAATAAAGTTTGAGAATTTACACAGAAATACTCTAGCACGGTGCTTTGGAGTGAAACATTAACAAAGAGATCAAAGTAGAAGTAGCATGTGTCGCGTGTAATATGCTCTAAATATCTTATTTTAGGCGGAATGAAAGACGCGATACTTATAATGTGACGGAAAATGTTAAAATAATAAAAATCAATTGATCAGTTTCCGCTTTGAACAAAGAATTCTGAGAACAGTTGTACCTATATAGGTATCTACTACCAGATTGACTGAAATGTGAATTACATGAGTAAAAGGTAATTGGTATTACAGAATTAGGTATGAAATTGCTAATTAATTCTCTTTTTATTTACTTATTTCCATATTAGTGGAAGTTAGTTATTTTAAAAGTATAATCACCATTTAAAATAACTGTTATGAGAATATCATAATCTTGAGAATTGTCAGCACAGTAACCCAGTGCTAAAAAAAACTTCTGATAATAATGCATAGCTCTAATAGCATTAGAGCATGCGATATTTCTTACAGAAGACTGTCGATTCTGAACAAGAGAGTACTTGGGTAAATTAATTTTTATTTTAAAAACAAGAAAATAGAAAGTATTTTAACTTTGAAAACATCTATAAAAAGGTTAGGTGAATCCTTCTAAAGGGGAATGCTTAGATATAAAAAAGGTTATCGGCCAGCAGACAGGACCTCATCCTGGTAACGTCCTTAAAATCAAGTATTTCATTAGTAAACAAGATTCTCTGAATGGACGGACATAGACATCATGAATCATTCGGGAAATAAAAAATTCCGAAATCGGAATTTTTGCTGTCATGCCCACAAACATTTGAAATAGATAGGTATCGATAGTAAGATAAGAAAATTAAAAATAATAATTAATCAGTTTTTCGACATAGTACCTATTTTACGAGTATGTTCTTCTCCGTTATGCCCACAATCATGTAACAAAGTTTGGCACAATTATTGATCAGGTAGCTGTTTCAGTTTCCATGAACAAGCAAAAATACGCATTGTCTTTATATATTTTTTTAACAGTAGTAAATTGTTGCGCTTAAATGTAAGATATAATTCATACTAAAATAGTTTGACAGGTCATAGTGGGTGAATTAAATCCTTGCACTTGGGTGCTAATGACGGGTGTTGAAGATATCTACTATATATTATTGGGTGACGACATGTATTTTATTTCAAGTGTTAAATAGTTTGTTTTTGTAACCTGCATGCAAAGAGGTTGTCAACTCTGAACAAGAGACCACTTTAACATTATTTTAAATTCACTGATAATAGGGGGCTCTATTGGATTATGCGAACGCGAACCTACTTTTAAATTAGAATTAGATTTCTACAACTCACCCTTGAACAATGTGCGGATATTTCATTCTAAACCAAGAAGCTAACATTCCTCCATAAGATCCACCAAACGCAATTACTGGATATCTCTTCCCATGTTTTATCTCAGATGCATCATTTGCCTCCTCCTGTATGTGTTCCAAAACATCTACAAAATCTTCCAGCGCTTGCAGCGATGAAAGATAACCCCTATTTTCCACAGTGGAAAATGTTTCATTTCTAAATGGTAAAGATACTCCATAATATCTGTGCTCCGCAAAAACTACGAGAGCTTTGAACCGTTCAGCAGATTCCCACAAAAAACCTGAAACATAATGTAGACAGGTAAGTCATTTCTATACTACAGGAGGGAAACGTTATGGACCAGGAAAACAGAATGAAGAATATAAGAGAAGACATAATGATGAGATATACAAGCACACTGAAGATAATGTAAAAACTATGAGGAAAAGAAAATTTATGAATCATTTAAATGGACCAACAAAGACTGTCCAATAGAATTCATTCTTCCATTTCTCAAAAGGCTTCTTATTCCAAATGGACAAATCTGGTCAAAAAAGATGTTCAAGAAACACAAATTGATGATGACATTCTTTATGATAAAGAGTATAGAGGACTCGTGAAATCTTCAAATAATTTTCTTACATTTGCCATAGCTCGTCCTGCCGCTAAATGGTCAGAAGTCAGAAGAAAGGAAAGAGACCCACTCAGCAAAATGAAAGCCTATTAGACTATAAATTGAAAAAAAATTCGTAGCCCATAAGAAAAATTCAAGAGTAAAAAACTTTAAACTTCCATCTTTAGACTCGACTAGACTGATGATGATTTGAAACTAGTTTCTTCGTAAATTAAAATAAATAGTGTTTTTGGTAAGTGTTTTGTTTAAATTTAATTTATTTAATAGTTAATAAAAAACTTTATAGCCCAAGTTAGCTAAAACGTACACAGAAAATCAAATTCAAATTTATTTTCTAGTACATTTTGTTTGCATGATGTTTTTCATTAATATTTTCCGCTTTTTCTTGCAAATTCTGGAAAAAGGGATTCAATATGGCGCCATTTTGTTTGATGTAAGATTCAAAGGTCTACATAAAAAATAGAGCATAAACTTAACTGGTCAGTCACAGGGCTCCTAAGTATATAAAAAGTATATTTTTTGGTCAAATGGAAAAAGATTCATCTTTTTAAAAAGGAAAAGGCTGATTTTCTTCTCTCTTTCTTTGTAAAATAATCGACTTTCAATAACCTGTATTTTCACAGAATACTTCAATAGCTCCTTCATTTCCACAATAAAAGAAAATGGGTCCTCTTGCTCTATCCCAGTATTTGTCATTAACGAGATACTTCAATTTGAAGGTTTTGTTACTTGTGTAGGTAAATTGATCAATCTGAAAGCAAAAGATCAAATGAAATGGTGTTTACCATGAATATATCGTCCATTCCATTCTTTGCACCCCAACAATCTATTTTATGGTTCATATAGGGGTCGACCAGGCCCGACGAGAGGGGGGGTATGTGGGGAATACCCCAGGCCCGGGATTTCCTAGGAGGCCCGGTGAAAAAATCATCATATCAGACATTTTTCATGTTTTTTTCTGAATAATAAATAAATCAACTTGAAAGTTTTGAAAAAATTTCAAACACACAAAATCAGAAGTTTAGCGGTAGTCGGCTAATAATGGCTATTGCAGGACACTGGTTTTAAAATATAGAGCGACCTTTTAGCTTGTAGCAATCATAAATATTGATATATTTCGTAAACATTAACATCTGATAATCGAATTATTTGTTACCAAGAAGAAGCGTACACGCCTTTGCGCATCAACTAAGTGAATTGCCTACTTTTACTTTTATTACTGCCCATACGATGATTTTAGATGAAAGAATAATAGAAGGGCCCGTAAATTTTTCTCCCGGCCCGGATTTTCGGTCTATGGCCCTGGGGTCGACGACATCGTTCCCGTAAATGAGAAAGAGGTCGAGGAATAAGAATATCCGAGTTTTTTGTCCCTCATTTCAAAAATCACGTGATTTAGTCATAAATAAAAATGACGGAAATCAGTGATGGAAAGATTTCTTTCTTAAGTCGAACACCAGAAACATTTACAGTCGTGTTACGATACGAAGGTTGGTCGGGTTTCAATTTTTTTTAAATTATACCTAAATGTAAAAAAAAATCATTCCTCCAAATGTTTAAGGATTTCTCAGGATATGCTCATATACAGGGTGGTTAATTTTAATTTATGTCTAAATATCTTCGAAATTGTGACGAAAACAAAATTTCTATTCTGACTAAAATAAAATGGGACATTTATATTATTGGGGTTAACCTTGTGAGAATCAAAGTGAGGATTCTTTGATTAGGAGATAGAATAATTGTATTAGCAATTATTTGAATAAGTTTTCAAGGAATATTTCATTTTTGACATGAAGGGTAAGGGTTGATGTTTTTTTTTTTTTAAACAAAACAAAAAAAAAACTAAAAGTGCACAATGCCCTTTTAAGAACATGATAGAATATATATTATATACTAGCTGTTTTCCCGTGCTTCGCTACGGTTACAAAAATTAACAACAATTTCGAGATCGCGAAATTAAATCTTCTCAATTTTAGATTTTTGGTGGGACCGATCCCCAGAATGAAAACGGCTCCTATTTAAAAAAATAAATATTTCACTCTAAGATATTACTTTTTGCACTGCGGAACACCTTCGTATAAAATTTCAACTTTCTCGCTCATCCCGAAGTGATACTTCTTAACTATGGATTTTGGTGGAACCGACCCCCAGAGCACCCCTCCTAGTTAGACAATTCCATATTTTATTCAAAGATATGATTTTTTGTACTTCGGAACAGCTTTGTATCGAATTTCAGGTTTCTCGCTCATCCCGAAGTGGTACTTTTCAATTCCGATTTTTTGGTGGTAAAAACCGTCCATAAATCGGGGACAAACCGGAAATTTTCAAATTTAATATTTTTTATGGGGTCCTTATACTATTTCGGGGGGTCTATTCTCGGTAATTATCTCTTTTAGTTTGCCCAGAAAAAATTGCAAAAAAACCCGCTAAATAGCGTCATTTTTGGCGGTAACTTGCTCCCACTGGAACTTTTTTTTTTTTTTTCCTTANTTTTTTTTTTTTTTTCTTATTACACACCTACATACTAAAAGGAACCCAAGCGCCAAGTTTCAAGTCTCTACGTTTAGCCATCGTGGAGCTACGTTGATTATAAGTCAGTCAGTGAGTCAGTACGTCAGTCAGTATACCAACTGGGCTTTGCGTTTTATAAGTATAAATAGATAATTAAAAGCTAATTCATTCATATGTATGTACCTATTTCAGGAAAAATCTTTTTGACATGACCTTTAGTTTGACACGTCACACATGTATCTTTGAAGTAAAAAAAAATATATATATTCGATTGAATGTAGAATTTTCATGAAAAATTCGAAAAAAGGTCGTCCATTCTCAAAAACAAAAGGTAACCTTGAAAAATAATCNGACAGATTGATCCGATATGCATCCTCCTCCGTTAAATGACAGACACTCTGAAAGAAGAGATTAGCTCTACCTAACCTAGCCATCAGTATTAGAAAATGGTAGGTTATAGAGCATAATGTTATGATGAGTCGTCTTGACACGCCTTTCTTTAAACTAAATCAACAACACAACTATATATTACAAAGCAAGCTATTAGAAATGAGAATCATGAAGCTTGTTCAGTCACACATTGGAAGATAATTGTGATGGTAGACAGTGGACCAAAGAATCTGGTGAAGATAGTTTGAACTAATGAAGAGAACTATCAATATCAACAAATAACAGCGCCACCAATAACATCAACAAACAACAGAAAAAATAAGTAACAATTGACACCATACACCACAAACAACAACACAACTATATATTACAAACCAATCTAATAGAAATGAGAATCATGAAGCTCGTTCAGTCACACATTGGAAGATAAATGAGATGGAAGACAGTGGACCAAACAGATAGTTTGGACTAAATGAGGAGGACCAACAATAGGAACTATCAAGATTAACAAATAACAGCGCCACCAATAACATCAACAAACAGAGCGAATAAGTAACCACTGACACCATACACCACGAACAACAATACAACTATATATTACAAGCCAAGATATTAGAAATGAGAATCATGAAGCTCGTTCAGTCACACATTGGAAGATAATTGTGATGTTAGACAGTGGACCAAAGAATCTGGTGAAGATAGTTTGGACTAAATATAGAGGACCAACAATAAGAACTATCAATATCAACAAATAAGAGCGCCACCCATAACATCAACAAACAGAACAAATAAGTAACCATTGACCACCATGCGGCAAGTATGCGGCAGTCTGCGAGCATCTTACTACTCTACCAACTACCAGCCGTTACATACTTCAGCAGGACATCCTCACCTGTCAGTACATCAATAGTCCAATTAACCCTGTTACACCATATCTAACCATGTTGCTCGTATAATTTGCTGATGGTAGCTTCAAGCTGTAATTGTTGTAATATTATTCTATCGGTGATGTAACCTAGCTTAAACATTTGAGTACTCAGAGAAATAAATTGCTTAATATAGGTGAAACTGGGGTAAAATGGAACTGTGAGGCCAATATAAATATGAACCAAATATTCAAGATTGCAGGTAATGTTGGTGGGGAAAGCAGGAAGCTTGCATGGCCTGGAACGAAACCTTTCAAGAAAAAAATAAGGGAATTTTGTATAGTTAACGATGGGGCCGGTGTGTCTATTTTTCTCAAAATCTCCTTTCCCCTAGACCCTTCAAAATCGTGGATTTTTTGACACATCCATATCTTGACAATAGTTAGTCCAATCTGCTCTGAAGGACATGTTTGAACTAGCATTTCTCATAAATTAGTTAGTAAATCTGTGAGTATCCTCACGTATAATGCAAACAGGAGTTCGTGGGTTCGATCCCCAGCAGAGGCAGCATTTTTTCCTCATGAATTTGAGTATTTGACCACATGAAAATAGAGCTCTATGTGGTAGGAAATGCCTCAGACATTAACCTCGCCCAGCGGTAACAATCCACTCAAGAGTCTATTTTTTTTATATGAAGATATCGTTTCCTCCTCTTTCTTTAGTCGTCTTTTACGATTGGCATTGACTTGGGTACCTTGGAAGTATTCTTTCTAGGTCTCCCTATCCACAGGCCACGTAAATTCCGATGTTTATATAATTACAATATATAAATGTGTCAAAAACAATTTTTCGAAGCTTCCGTGGGGGGCCAAATAATGAAATTTGACATTAAGCAATCTCGTTTGGCAATCTTCTGCCTTAC
>CM022885.1:5096781-5170268 GCA_012654025.1 Pachypsylla venusta
ATTTTGAAGCCAGTCGGTGCCCAGCCTAAACGGCTGGCCGAGGCCACAAAATTTTAGACTAAAATGAATCCCCCTAAAATCTAAGGGATACGTGTTTCTGCGTTTTCTTATATTTTCAGCCATATCTCTAATACGGGGGGTGGGGTGAGACTTTATGGACACTCTGTATTTATTTTTTTGTTCTTTAAGGTGGCACAAAATGGACTATTCCGAGGATTCAACAGAAGTGGAACATCACAGTAAACATTTGTATGATATCTCAACGGAACCTGATCTCGGGGAATATGTTTCCTATAAATACATTGCTATCAACACTCCTGTCGTTCCTGTGGTGTCAAATGTTTCCATACGATGCATTTCAGAATACGTTCCCTCTATGAATGAATACTTTACAGGTAACCAAATATTACATGATATCATTCATTTGATTTTTACTTTCATTATCCTATGCATTCCGAAGGTGTAATTTATTTCTATCTAATTATGACTTACCAACTTCCACAGTAAAAAATAAGACATACTTGAGATTTTTTTTTCTTGAAGGAAAAAATTTCCTTTAAATTAGTTTTTAATTATTTTAATTTTCGTCGTTCGACTTTTTCATTTTAGAATTGAAAATCCATACTTGAGATTGTGAGTTGCTGCCCCATGCAACATATCACAATCTCACGGTCCTAGTCCACCTGAGCTGATGGTGTAAAATAACGCAGAAAGCAACTCTACAATATTATTATGTTACTGACGTAACTATGTTGCAATTATTGGTATGGTTCTGAGGGTACATGCCAATTATTAGCCTACAATATTAAATGTATGATGACATTTAAAATTTTAACAGCACACATCAACAGCTTCTTTAAATTTGCATTCTACACACAATCGCAAACGATAATGCCAACATTGATTCATTGAAAGTGGTGCGTTCTGGGGGCCCATGCCAATTGTTAGCCTCCAAGATATATGATGACAATTAAGAATATGAGCAGCAAACAACAATTTCTTTAGAGCTGCAGTCCGGATACCATCGGAAACTATTGAATAATAAAATTGATTATCCTATAAAAAGGCAAGTGCCTATTATAATGAACTGTAAATTTCAATGCCAAAACAAGTTTCGAGGTCCCCAGACCCCAAATCTCGAGTTCATCTATTGATCCGTGTGTGCGTGTCTGTCTGTCGGTCTATCTGTGAACAAGATATCTTAATAACGATAAGTCTAGCACTTATCGTTACTTGAAATTTTATATGTTGATATTGTGCCAAGTACGAAGTACGAAGTTTTTGTTGAAATATACTTTTTCCGGTATTTGGCCCCTTTTTTTAACAGTTTTCTGTTAAAAACTTGAAATTTGGTTCCTATGCATATTAATTTTATTTATTGAGTGCGACACTGTAGGTTTCATAATACGACTTCGTTGTGCCCCTTGTGTATGGAACCCTATAAAAGAATTCTATGAAATCTCTTGTCAACCCGAATCAGACGAATCTCGCAATGCTCATTATGCATGAACGTATTTCCAGTGTAATTAACCTAATTATTTATTATATTTTAAGGATACGTGAGTATCGCAAAAATACGACTATTGTCCTTAATCCGCTGATATAGGTACCTGTCTGTCTTAAAATATAAATTTCAAATTTCTGAATTAATTTGTTTCCTTAGTGTACACCCAATAACAATCTGGATAGGAGAGTGGCGTTGACATAAAAAAATTCCGGGAATATACCACGCTATACCCTCATCATTTTCAGGATAAAGGAGATACTTTGTGTTTGAATATATTAGTTACTAGCTGTTTTCCCGTGCTTTACTACCGTTACGTGATTCAACAACAATTTCGAGATTGTGAAATTAAAGCTTCTTAATTTTAGATTTTTGGTGGAATCGACCCCGAGATTGAACATGGCTCCTATCTGGAAAATTCAATATTTTACCCAAGGATATTAATTTTGTACTGCGGAACACCTTATTAGGTATTCAATTTCAGCTTTCTCGCTCATCCCTATGTGGTAATTCTTAATTCTGATTTTTCGGCGGTGAAAATCGGCCATAAATCAGGGAGAAACCGGAAAATTCCAATTTTTTTTTTTTGTGGGGTCCTTATAGGTATACTATTTTGGGGGATGGTGCATTCTCGGTCATTTTTCGTTATTTTCTTTAGTTTGACCAGAAAAAAATGCAAAATAAACCGCTAAAAAGAGACATTTTTGGCGGTTCCACTTGAACTTTTAATTTTTCTTATTACGCACCTACATACTAAAAGGAATCTGTGTGCCAAATTTCAAGTCTCTAGGATTAGCCATCGTGGAGCTACGTTGATTATCAGTGAATCAGTATACCAACTGAGCTTCGCTTTTTTTTTATTAAAGGTTTTTATTTGACTTACTATGTATGTATGTTTGTGGTTAAATCTTAGAAATTAAATTTAACCCAATTCCTATTGTCCGATTGAGATGAAATTTGGCACAGTGGTAGATCTTCGATGACAATTGAANACAAACACTGTTCCTGCTTACAAATTAAACTGTGTCTATTATTTACAACACGAATAGATACTTTATTGAAATAAATAAATATCTGACAGAACATTTCAGCACATAAAACGGTCATCTCTTAAAATTTAATTAATATTAACTAGGAGTCCTGTGAACTGTAGACCTCACTTACCTACACATATTTGCCAACATAACACCTCAGTTTAGGACAGGGCTGATTAGTGGTAGGCGGTGTCATTTCGGGTGGCACGCGAAGAATTTTAGTTTTCTATGTACAAAATGCACAGAAAAGAAAATCGAGTAGGAAAAGAATCGTGCAATGAATATCTGATATGGGGACGCAATGGTTTGGAACAGGTTGTGACGCTTTCAGTGGCGGATTTACCAATAGGCTGAGTAGGCTAGAGCTTAAGGCGGCAGATTTCTGGGGCGACAAATAGGGGGCAAAATTGTTTTCTTTTTGGACCCAAATTTACAATTTGCGCAATCGCGTTTGGTTGTCGCACGGGCATGGCCGTTTCGGTAAGTGAGTCTGGCCGAATTGACTGCCGCCGTGGGAGCTGTACCGAAGTCGTGCTGTTTTAGGCACAATAGCATTGAGTTCATAAAAAAATTGTGAACGATGGTAACCCCATCGAATTGTAGAGGTCGGTGAGAGGCGGCAAATTTTGAATAGCCTACTGGCGGAAATTGTGTAAACCCGTTACTGGACGCTTTGTTTGAAAAGTTTCTGGACGGAAAAGTTCGCAAGAACCACTGCATTATTTAAAAAAAAAATTACTGAAATAGACTCAAGGATACCCTCAGTTTTTACATAGTGGTCCGCTGTACAATTCGCGCCCGTACATTTTATATTTGGATGAAGTGTATGAAGATGCTGAATTGCTTATTCTGTGTAGCGTTTGTTAGCTATTTTGAAACTCGCTTTAAATATTTTCGTCCTTAATTCAATTGTAGTTGAATTCTTAGAAAAGATTTATGAACTGCCAGCAGAACGTAAATATTTGAAAGATGCGGAATGGGGCTTATAATATTACTAGCTGTTTGTCCGTTCTTTGGAACAGTTGTATATTAACATCGGTTTAACCCTGAGGTCTGAAAATTTCGGATAGTCAATTAGTGTCAGTTAGTAACCTGTGTTTCAAATTGCAAAGCATTAGCATAAAGTAGTACAAAGTTACGAGGTGAAAAACATCGCGAAATATTTCGTGTAATGTACACTGCGTGTTGTGTCAGGCAGAACTTGAGTGATTAAAATTATTTCTTTAAGGTCACAAATTCTGCATGCGTAAGTGTGGTTACAGAATGCTGTGATGTTAATTTAATAGAGATAGTTAGTTTGTATGTGAGAGAGAGACAGAGGGCTCTTTTTTTTAAAAAAAAGTTGGTTAATGAGAATGGACAGAAAAAAATGCATTTTAAGCATGAAGGAACTAATTTTGTTCCGTGTCTGTCCTTCGTCTATTTTCTTGTGTTCGACATAACTTTTGTAGCATTCATACGATTTTTCCATGGTAATTTCATTTGCCCTAGCGCTTTCACCTGTGCATGCGCAAATGTTTTTACACATTAATATGATACCTACACCTACGGAATTGGCTCCTCGTATTTTACTCGAGGATATTATTTTTTAACTGCGGAACACTTTTATATCTAATTTCAGCTTCTCGCTCATTTCGAAGTGGTACTTCTCATTTCCGGTTTTTTTAGGTACAAACCCGCCATAAATGGGGGAGAAACTATTCTTCTATTTTTTATTGGCACCTGAAATCTGAATTACATTTTGAAGGAGATCCCTGGCAATACGTAACGATTTGCTCTATGTTCTGCCCTCACGAATTTGCTAAATAAAGCTAGTACAGAGGTAATAATTAAAATTGGTTAAATACGATTTTTCACCCGGGAGGTTAAGTTGGAACAGGACCTTGGAAATTAGAATTGAATTTTAGTAAAAAGATAATCGGATAATCAGAGGGTGGAGGGAAACTGTTGATAAAGAGATTACATGGTAGGTATCAAATTCTAAAGATGTTGTAAGATGCGCATTTGATGTGCGATGCATGTTATAAGACTGAGCTTAAAATGCAGCCTAAGTTTTCATACACAATTTCTATTCCAAAATCCAGTCCAGCCATTGCTACATCAAAGAAGGACAAATCAACAAAGCTATAAACACACTATCGCATTTACCTTCGAAATAAAATATTTCGATTTGAGTTATGCTCAAATTAGGAAACAAATATTTTTTTCATATAACCTTAAACTATTTAGTTCTTATTGGTAATGTTTTTTGTAGATCAAAGATCGTTTTAGGTATTATTATCTCAGATGAATCAGACAGGTTGTTGTAAGATTCTTTTGTTATAGCTATCGATTCGTCTCAAGATACTCAGCATGTTTAATATAATTCGAGTAGTTCAGTTACCTACCAGGTAGGTATCTACTATCTAAGACGGCAAGTAGCAACATTACTTTGTGTTCTTTCACAGTTCACAGTAGTTGTCTTTGTTCTACACATTGCACTTAACATACAGGTTGTTATTTAGCAAACTGAACATATTCTACCGCCCCACCCCGGTCACCCTTCGGAAGCGACTCCTAGCTCACGCTGCTTACACTAGAAGAAGTTCCATTTACCTGCATTAGTGCACTCGCTCTTAGTCGCGCTCAGTCACTTTCAAAAGACAACCGTTAAAACTTAGCTTTTAGCGGTACAATTGCATAGCTCAAACGGCAAGAGAGAAAAAAACCTAGAATCTTGGAATTTGGAACAGATTTTTCTTTGAGTATGGAATTGCGTCATAAAAAAGGAAAAAATCGAAACCTCAACTGGAAAATCGCCAAAAAGACTTATTTTAGCGGTGTAATTGACACAGTTCAAACTGT
Source organism: Pachypsylla venusta (assembly GCA_012654025.1). Classification (NCBI taxonomy): domain Eukaryota; kingdom Metazoa; phylum Arthropoda; class Insecta; order Hemiptera; family Aphalaridae; genus Pachypsylla; species Pachypsylla venusta. The sequence continues at coordinate 5,102,164 of CM022885.1, forward strand.
GTGGGAGACAGATATCAAAAATGACTTTAAACCGGCCCTTCCACACAAAAAAACTATAACCAAAACCTCTAGGAAAAGTATAATACCAAAAGTATCATGGTTCGTATACCAGCTATGGCGGAATTTTTAATACTTACAAATAAAAAACAAACCGAATTATTTTGGCCAAAAGGAATTCTACTACGGGAAAGGCCGTATACGATGCGAATTAGTTGTTGTTGTTCCAATTAAAATTAACTGTTCGCCCATTTATAGATTTAGGTTTGGGAAAATGGTAGCAACAGGATGATATGAGGTTACCAAAAAGGTTTTGTTGGCCTTGGCTAGAACTGTGAAGATATGCGTCCCAAGTCATCCTGGTGCATAGAACCATCGTGAGCGAATGTCCGACGATACGAAGTCACGGGCAGCTAGTTTGATAGAACTTTGAAACTAATAAAAGGTTGAGTTTTTTTAAAAAAAAAAAGAAATTTCGATGTGTAAAAGGAAAATCAAGTATTTACTGGGTTTTGTTACTTTATAACTGTCCACAATAGAAACTCCGAGAGAAAATCTCATTTCGGATGACTGAACAAAAACAAAACATAACAAGACCTGACAGCTCATAGTAATGAATAAAATCACCATATTTTCCTCACTTCACAAGCTTTCAATATAAACAAAATAATAATGAGGGCACGTGGGCAGCGTTCAAATTACATCCCCCGACCTCCTCAACAATGGCTCGCCCAAATCTTTAGATTAGAATCTATATTAGGACATTTTAATATATTTTGTCATTTCTTAAACACAAGAGTTGATCATTTTTCTGATAATTCTGTCTGAGATTCTTAAAGAAAAAAAATATTTTTCGACCCATCGCTGCTGAATAAACAAATTGAAAATTTTTTCGAATCTTATTATTTATTTTCTATGGTTACGTATACACTTTTCACGAAAGTTCACAGCATCCCCTTTCAAATGAAAATCTAGCTGTAAGTTTGTGGTTCTCGGTATCATTTTTGGATTTAACGTATTTACCTAAAGCTCATAGCGTCCCCTTTCAAATGAAAATCTAGCTGTAAGTTTGTGGTTCTCGGTCCCATTTTTGGATTTAACGTATTTACCTAAAGCTCATAGCGTCCCCTTTCAAATGAAAATCTAGCTGTAAGTTTGTGGTTGTCGGTATCATTTTTGGATTTAACGTATTTACCTAAAGCTCATAGCGTCCCCTTTCAAATGAAAATCTAGCTGTAAATTTGTGTTTCTCGGTTTCATTTTTGAATTTAACGTATTTACCTAAAGCTCATAGCTTCTTCTTCAAGTGGTACGCGAATACGGGAGCATTAGGCCTCTGTTTGTTCTAGGGGTGACAATTCGGGACAAAAATTTGAAAAATGTTTTTTCAACAACCTACTTGCTTGGCTCATTTTTGACAGTATTTCAGCCTGTTGGGGACAGTTCAATAAGGCTACGTTCACATTACCGCGCGGTACGACGAACCGCGCGGCAAAAGATCTATCTAAATAGTGCATATTGTCTACATTACCGCGCGGTACTAGTTCTACGAACTTGTATCAATTTGTTCATATGATACCACGCGGTCATGTGATGATAGCCTTATATTTATAATAGCATTCAAGAGGAACTTGAGGACCACCGATGCAACAACAACAGAATAAAAAATATGCATTTAGAAAATAAAAAGATAAGAATGAAAAGATTAAGGATGTCTTCTTGTTCATTTCGAAATGAACCCATAGTTGGCCATAGTAAACAATGATTGAATTAATCCTATCTTAATAGGAGAGGTTCACAAAAATTGGTTATTTAATTTTGACTTCGTGAATTTATATCTACAAAACAGCAAGTCATGCATGTTTTTCTTTTTAACTAAATTCTATTCCTTTGTAAAGCTGAAATACGATATCCATTCAAATGTTGTATCGTTATAATTATCTACAAACCCAATCAAATTAACCTCTTAGCCAAAAGAAGTCAACCGAGAACAAATTTGCTGGCAAAATATTTATTATTGATGAATGGCTCAAGGCCAAAGAGAATTTAGTTGACCTGATCAACTGAGGGCAAGAAGATATAATTGGTGTTTGTTTATAATACTTTTAATTGACACGAGTATTTCATTTTTATTTCTTACTGACCAGTTTCTTACAGAAAATTGGTTCTATCTCAGTATCCCATACAGGTATCTCTTAGAAGCAGATCTAGAGCCTCACTTCATATCTTGTTCATCAAAACGGTCGTTTTGCGAACGCCAAGAAAGAAAAAAAAAACGACCGTGCTATATTAACACTATAATCAATCTAATATTTTCCATTCTAGTATTTTTTTAGAAGTAAAGTATTGTTCATAACAGGGATGTCCAATTTACAATTACCCACATGCGTGGATGTAGCCCTCTTGTTTTTTTGGGGGGGTGGGGGGGCACAATCGCACAATATACCTAATAGAAAATTTGGAGGGGAGAGGAGGGTCTCGCAACCGAAAAAAGTGCCATGACGGATGACAGATTTTTTGACGATTTTTTATTTACATATTTCTATTTAGTCTCAGGATTGGGAATTATTTGGGGACCCCCTTCAATGGGATACATTTTTTACGTGATTGGGTATAATGAAATTTGAGAAACAGCACCCGCTTAAAAAAACTGGGGGGCACGTACCCCCCGGGCCCACCCCTATATCCGCGCATGATTAACCAAAACTCCGTTCCAATTTTACCCTATCAATATTAAGGTAGATAAAATACTATATCTTCACTTGAATGTAAAAAGTAAAAAGGTATTAAAGCTGACTAGTTTCGTGCTCTCCTGAGCACATCATCGGAGCTAGGTTGGTCGAAGACCTCGACCAACTAGTCAGCTTATCACCTTTTTACAGTCAAGTGAAGATATAGTATTTTATCTACCTTAATATGGTTTTACTTGACATAGTATTCCAATTCAACCTATCAATTGTGTTTTTGTTTATTTCATATGAACCAGTATATTTCGCGTGTTTCCCTTAGAGGCATTCATCCATTTGCTTGAAAAAAAAAAAAAAAAAAAAAAAAAAAAAAAAAAAAAAAAAAAAAAAANAAAAAAAAAAAAAAAAAAAACATAATTAATTTGATAATAAAAGTTTTTTTCAAATTAATATTCCATAATCACAACTAACATCCTAGATACCATCTCTAAACTTAATTAATTTTGTACATATTATATGTTTGCACACAGGCAGATATTTCATCCTTGAAAAAAAAAGTTATGTGTTTTTTAAATTGCCTCAGTTCGGATGCGGTACTGACCCCAATCTGTATTCTAGGATTGAACAGTTCTGCATTCTTCGACTAAAGTTAGCAACTTTCAATTTCCATGCATTTTCAAAAATTATTTATATCTTTTATTTTATTTTTTTATAATGCATTATTTTATAGTGGTGCGTTTAACTTCCAGGGTCATATGTACCACTTTCATCATAGGTTGCAACAACTCGCCATGTGTTGTTGATACTTGAGAATTCTTACGGATAATGTGCATGGCATGACGGAAAAGATATCGTTTACGATCCTTCCTTTAGTCGCCTTTCACGACTGGCATGGACTTGGTGCCTTGAAGTATTAAGGAGAGCGGTAGCGCTCCGCCCCGCCAAGTCAAAATAAAGCGTTAGCTACCAAGAGTATATTATACGCCACAGCTTACATTGCCGATTTCAGCTACTTCCAGAGGAAAAACTATACACCTCTTATTAAAAGTAACAAATTTATGAACCGCTAAAGTAGAACAGAGGAACAGAGTGGTCCCTATCTCCTAGTTGTTTAACGAACCGAGGTACCCCACCAAGACAGCATGTTGGTGAAGAGAGTGAGGAAATCAGACCTAAATTCTGAAATAATTTTGGGTGGGGTCGGAATTTAAAGTCATTAGGTATTTCGAAGAACGGAAGAGTGGATAGCGGGGCCCAAAATAGATTTCATATCTTTTTTTGGGGTGATGACTTGGCGGGGAATTTTTATAGCACGCAGTGGTATTTTTGGGGGAATTCTTTTTAAGTCCCCATATCCACAGGGGACATAGGAAGGATATAATGCCGTAGCTTCTCCTTGCTTTCTGCATGAGTAATGAACCACTGTTTTTAAAGTAAATTATATTAATGGGATGGTGGTAGGTAAATATATTAGGGGTTTTCTTCATCTGTTTGGCCTCTGTTTCGTCAGAATATGTTGGACAGTCAGTGAAATTTGACAAAGTTTACAAATTGCTGGAGTGGTGCCTGCAACAAGCCATTTACATTTCCCGACAGCCAGGCAAAATAACACCATCGGAGCAGAATGTTGCTGCCATATTTAATTTTATTGAATTAGAATAAAGTAAATATTCCAGGAATGTGTCATTGATACAAAAATAAGTCAAATGACTTTCGCATTTAAATTTATAGATTAAGGCATTTAGGTGACAGGTCGAGCCCGGCCGTATTTTGTGTATCTTTCTGTGTGTCATGGTGTGAATGAAAATTTTATCAAAAAATAAAATGTTTCCAGAACTGTATTAGGTATTATTAAGAATTTGGAAATAACTATATTTTCCATTTTGATTGAATAATGATAGAAAACTAAATTACCTTTCAAGGTACAAAATTCCAATTCAATATAAGAAACATTAAGCACAGTATATTGATCAACAAGACGTCTCCGTGGAGGAGTGATCATCACACTCGGCTTTCACCAAGGAGGTTCCGGGTTCGGTTCCTGGACGGGTCGAAAATTTGAAAAAGGTTTTTTTCGAATTTTCTACTTGGTTTGGTTCTGTTTGGGAGTAACTCAGCCTCCTGAGGACATTTGAGGAGCTATAGTATTAGCGCCAAGTGGTAGAATTATAAGGTAAAAATTGTTAAAGTGTAGTTTAGGCTTAGTGATATTGGAGTGAATATTAAAAATAGCTTGTAATGCTATGATGCCCACAAATATTGTGACATAATAACACAAAGAAATATACAATTACATTACATATTGATCAACATTTGAGGCTGCCAAAAGCTGCCCGGCGTTCTCTTTCCTCAAAATCAAGGGTGCGTGCGTTTGTGCCCAAATTGATTATATATATATATATATATATATATATAATCAATTTGGGCACAAACGCACGCACCCTTGATTTTGAGGAAAGAGAACGCCGGGCAGCTTTTGGCAGCCTCAAATGTTGATCAATATGTAATGTAATTGTATATTCCTTTGTGTTATTATGTCACAATATTTGTGGGCATCATAGCATTACAAGCTATTTTTAATATTCACTCCAATATCACTAAGCCTAAACTACACTTTAACAATTTTTACCTTATAATGCTACCACTTGGCGCTATTACTATAGCTCCTCAAATGTCCTCAGGAGGCTGAGTTACTCCCAAACAGAACCAAACCAAGTAGAAAATTCGAAAAAAACCTTTTTCAAATTTTCGACCCGTCCAGGAACCGAACCCGGAACCTCCTTGGTGAAAGCCGAGTGTGATGATCACTCCTCCACGGAGACGTCTTGTTGATCAATATACTGTGCTTAATGTTTCTTATATTGAATTGGAATTTTGTACCTTGAAAGGTAATTTAGTTTTCTATCATTATTCAATCAAAATGGAAAATATAGTTATTTCCAAATTCTTAATAATACCTAATACAGTTCTGGAAACATTTTATTTTTTGATAAAATTTTCATTCACACCATGACACACAGAAAGATACACAAAATACGGCCGGGCTCGACCTGTCACCTAAATGCCTTAATCTATAAATTTAAATGCGAAAGTCATTTGACTTATTTTTGTATCAATGACACATTCCTGGAATATTTACTTTATTCTAATTCAATAAAATTAAATATGGCAGCAACATTCTGCTCCGATGGTGTTATTTTGCCTGGCTGTCGGGAAATGTAAATGGCTTGTTGCAGGCACCACTCCAGCAATTTGTAAACTTTGTCAAATTTCACTGACTGTCCAACATATTCTGACGAAACAGAGGCCAAACAGATGAAGAAAACCCCTAATATATTTACCTACCACCATCCCATTAATATAATTTACTTTAAAAACAGTGGTTCATTACTCATGCAGAAAGCAAGGAGAAGCTACGGCATTATATCCTTCCTATGTCCCCTGTGGATATGGGGACTTAAAAAGAATTCCCCCAAAAATACCACTGCGTGCTATAAAAATTCCCCGCCAAGTCATCACCCCAAAAAAAGATATGAAATCTATTTTGGGCCCCGCTATCCACTCTTCCGTTCTTCGAAATACCTAATGACTTTAAATTCCGACCCCACCCAAAATTATTTCAGAATTTAGGTCTGATTTCCTCACTCTCTTCACCAACATGCTGTCTTGGTGGGGTACCTCGGTTCGTTAAACAACTAGGAGATAGGGACCACTCTGTTCCTCTGTTCTACTTTAGCGGTTCATAAATTTGTTACTTTTAATAAGAGGTGTATAGTTTTTCCTCTGGAAGTAGCTGAAATCGGCAATGTAAGCTGTGGCGTATAATATACTCTTGGTAGCTAACGCTTTATTTTGACTTGGCGGGGCGGAGCGCTACCGCTCTCCTTAATACTTCAAGGCACCAAGTCCATGCCAGTCGTGAAAGGCGACTAAAGGAAGGATCGTAAACGATATCTTTTCCGTCATNGGATTAGCAGTGATCTTAGTTTTCATATTATACATAGACACGTTGAAACATGTAATGAAGCATGCTCCTCCACTGGCAAAAACACACACAGCCTTTGTGTTGAGTGTTTATCCGGTTAGTAGATACCAGGAATAGCAATATTCACGTTGGGCGGATTAGCAGTGATCTTAGTTTTCATATTATACATAGACACGTTGAAACATGTAATGAAGCATGCTCCTCCACTGGCAAAAACACACACAGCCTTTGTGTTGAGTGTTTATCCGGTTAGTAGGTACTCAGAATAAAAACTGGGTCAAATGACACTAATACCTCGTTCTCTCTAGGGTCTGGAACCGACGAGGAGTGTGGCAACAAAAACTTTAAATTTTTTTTAAAAAAACTCATTTTTTTATTGGCCGTTATGGGTCCATGTTGGACGGTAGTACATACGCAATAGAAGCATGGCCGTATAAACGTTTCCTAACCTAATTGGGTTAAAATTGGTTAAAAATATGTCTCTCCTTTCACTACGCTTCGAGATTTTATAAGAAGATTAATGAATTATGAACTTTTTTTTTTTCAGTGAGAACACAACCGTCGTCAGGTTTTTTCCTCTTCGCGGGGAACACTAACGTCTCGGCAAATAAACGTTAAGTGAGAAAGAGGGGTCCACAAAAGGGTCTTATTACTATCGTTATTTTGACGTCTGGCTTTAACAACATGAGAACTAGAAAACTGTCAAATTATTGTAGTTAATCTACGTCGGGCGTGTTCAGAACTCAGATGGGAGTCCGCATGGGTACACTACGCGCTGTTGTCTGTGTTGCGGTGCACTCAGAAACTTATGGGCAACTGAGTAGCGGTTTTTGATTACAGCAAAACGGCAGAGGAGGCTATAACTCAATTTGACTGGAACCCATTTTGTGTGTAACAATCCGCTGAGACTTATTTTATGGTTGCCTGGGACGTTTTTTTTCTTCAAAACTAGATGACCAAGAAGACAAATCCATTTGAAAACGCCCTCTACCAAAATGTTCCATTTTTGGGGAGACGTATGGTATTTACTCCAATCTATTTTTATTTTCTAGGTGGTGAGCATAGTCACTTACTGTGCAATAGTGGTGCCCAGAGCACAATTAATTGCTGAAGCAATTACACAGGGTACATTTATGACCTGTCTTTATCAACTTTTTTGTTTGCTGATAGCGTATTGTGGTGGTGAAGCAGAGGTTGTAAGAGCAGTTAAAGAGAATCCGCTTAATCTTCAAGTGGGGCCTTGTTGCTGCTATCCTTGTTGTTACATTTTACCAAAACTTTCAGTTTCAAAGTAAGTATTACGTACGCCCATTCAATCTAAAATTCAGCCCTAAATATTTTATTATTATTTTAGAGACTAAAGCTAAAATGAAGCCTAATGACAGGAATTACCTAAAAAATCAAGACCAATTTTCCGATTGTTGGGATGTTGGGGTTGCCGAACGAACCCGGGTTTTTATTTTAACCATATCGAATGATACACAAATCGAAGATTTGAAAAAACCCACAGTTGACATGCATTTTAACATATCATAAAAAAAATAGAATTTATGTTGTGGCCGTAACCACAATTTTGTTGTTCTAAATTGGGCCGTTGAAAAGTTAAAAGGGGAGGTGACCTTTATGGACGCCTTGTATAATGGGGAATTAATTTATAAAAAAAATATTCCCCTATCCTATGCCTATTTTATAATCATCATCTTCCTTTATGCTTGAAATTTTCAGGAGACGCCTGAGGTACTTACGACTCCTAGTTCTTCAGCTCCCAGTTGTTCAAGGATTGGTTTATTTAATGCTTTTAGTTATGTGGGCAGAAGAAGAGGTAACCAAATGTTACGTAGTTTATTTTGGAATATTTGGTTTACCCTGGTCCTTTTTTGAGAGCGACTACGCGCTCCAAGTTTTAAATCCTCCTGGAGTTGGATTTGTCTGTTGAAGTCGCTCTCAGTGGCGTGCACTTGAAGTCACTTCCAAAGTACGACCCCCTTAACTGCAGATTTCATATTGACTTCAATAGCCCAGAAACATTGTAACGCTCTTGTCATGCGGACTTTTGTATTGAGAATTAAAACTAATGATGCCCGTAATACGAAACGTCAGTAGTCATACCAATTATTAATACAAAGCGCCATATTCATGGCATTTTGTTTTCCCAGGAGTGAAAAAAGAATGTTTGTTTTTTAATGAATAGAATACATTTTGATATTTTTGAGGTTATACTTCAATTTTAGGGTTGAATAAGTTAATCCTTTAATTCTGAAAAAAAAATAACAGAATGGATTTCTTCTTGCAAGACATCTTGTATTGCTATGATAATAAGAATGGGTCACGTGGTCTCCGCTACTACCGTGATCTTTCTGCTTACCAATAGTTAAAATACAAAATCGAAAATGAAAAACTCTCACCTCCAAGGAGAAACAATCCCTTTCGTCAGAGGGGTCGATTTTTACTTTAACTTGTGATTTCAGGATGCACTTAGCCTCGTGAGGTCAAATGAGTAGCTACTTGAATATTAGTAGCAACTAGTGGTGACATTTTGAATGTAAAATGATTTGGTTTCCTCGAAGATTTAAAAGAATATCAGTACATGAGGCTCTTAGTAATGCTATAATACCCTCAAAAATTATGAAAAGAATGTTGGCCCTTACCATAAAGAAACTTTACATTTCCATTAATTTCTGTACTTTTGTTTTCTGTTATTTCAGAGTCTGTACAAGGTGAATTATCTATATTTCCAACCCATCGTACTCGCCTCAATATTAAGCGGCATATGGGGCATCATTATGACTTTAAAAATGTTATCTGAGCATTTGAAAGATTATTTTATTCAGGGAAAATTTATTGTCCTACAACTTGTACTTTTTTTGGCAAAACTTCAGTCTTTGCTAGCTCGAACACTAGTTTGGGCGGAAATTCTTCCATGTAAACCTCCCATTAATCCTACAGTTTATAGTAATCGTAAGTAGATGTATTCAATTTTTAAATATCAGCTGTCAGCATATCAGCTGATTGAGTGTGCACACTGCACACTAATGTTGTTATCTTGAATGATAAAGATAGGGACCAAAATTATCGTTCTTGGTGTGAATCCTCTAAAGACGTCATACAAAAAGGACTTCTAGATATCAGATTTATAAAATAACACATTTCATGCCAACTTTCAGAGTCTCCAGAGGTAGGAATCATGCTTTTGGAGTGGTATTACCGTGTCTTTCCCTTCAAAAGCAGACTAAGAGAAGCATATGGCATACGTGTACAGCATTGCAAAGAAACTTTTACTCAACTATCTATTCTCACCTATTATGCCCTGCACTGTTTAGAATTGTATTGTGCAAAAACTTACCCCCAAACTACAAACGTAAAGCCAAGTACATGATCAAAATAGCAGGCACAAAGGAATAAAACCTACACAGTACGCACACTCATTCTTACTGACCGGCAAAAAAGTGTTCAATAAAAAATTCTCAACATCAGGGATATGTTGTCTAAGATGTTCAGGGGGAGAGTGTTCCAGGGTTTAGAGGTACATATTATATGAGTAGGGAGAGGAATTTTTAATATAAGACATAGTGTAAAAGGGTCTAGACAAAAACATCGTTACAAAAGTCATCCAAATACGCATTTTAGATTTCATTTTTGTCAAAGATATTCAGAAAAATTGTTTCCAGGGAATCTACGACATTCGTGCCTTCCCCCCCCCCTCCCCCNCCCCCCCCCCCTCATCTCTATGGGGGTGGAGCAGTAGGTACAAATATCATACTCGTATTAATAATTTCAAGGAATCAAAGGAACTACATATATTGTGATATAATACAAGTTCTCTAAAAACTTTGCGTCAAAGTTTGAATCATTTCAATTTATGTATCTAGTAATGACGCATACTAAAGATGAAAATTCGAATCGAAACAAACCTCTCTGAACGAAAATCCTGGGTTCGCTACACTGATTGGATGTATCACTAATGATTTTATACTTTTCTTTCAGTAATTTATAATTGTACAATGCTGTGGGAGATATTACTGCTATGTTCCATTGCTCGAGTTCTATACAAAAGATATGTTCCAGATTTGGGACCTGTCAAGCTGAAATATACGCACACTATTAACGTCATTCCTTTAAATAATCCTCTCACTGTAGATAGTCTAAGTAAGCAGTCTGTATAAAGAAAATAGACAAGTGACTAGAGTACCTGCGTGTATGTAAAATAAATTGTAAAAATAAATTTTTATACAAATTGTATAAATAAGAAACAAATGTGTTTTTTTTTTTTTTTTAAAAAAAAAAAAAAAGGGTGCGTGTACTTATGTACGCCCGTAAGAAGTTATACTTCTTTTTACAAATAAATTTAATAATATTTCAAAAAAACATACTACTTCACCGGGGAGTGAACTCAGAACCTACCAACTATGAAACAGAGGTCTTTCCACTGAGCCACGATGTTGTATGTATATGGAATGAGAAAATACAATATTTAAATTTAACTCTCATCATTTTTTCATAACTAACTTCATCTGTATTAATTTTGTGTTGATGCGGTGATAATTTTTTGATACCGTATCGCGCGCATCTTAAAGTTTCACTCTCATCATTTTTTCATAACGAGCCTAAAGAAGTATTTGTAAGTAAGTAACACCTCTTTGGCACTTTTTTTCCGTGACGTTCTATTTCCACCCGAAAAAGAAAGTTCACAATTACAAAATATTAAATAGATACTTTCCTTACAAAACTGCAAAACGTACTAAACAAGAGACAGAGATAAATTGAACATGCAACGGGAACATCGAACGTTTCTTTTTCGACACGTTCTCGAGAGACACTGTAAAACGTTCCGGAATAAATGTCAAAATTAAACTTGGCGTTTTTTTCTGTCGACAGTTAAACGTTCGTAATGGTAGCACTCCAATTTATAATTGTATGTGCAACACAGAAAGAAACGTTCTGTGATAGTGGGAACGAGAAATATGTCTCATGATCATATTGTAGCTTTTAAACTACTTGTAGCATTTATGCTTTATAACATGATTATATTGCAGCTTTTAAGCTTTTTAACATGATTATATTGTGGCTTTTTGACATGGTTGTTGTGACATATCAATTATTATCCTTCAAGATTTAATTATATGTATGGTGACAGTTAAAATTTTTATCAGCGAATAACAACTTATCTAGAGCTGCAGTCTCATACAACTACCCCATAATTAGATGTGTTCATCACAGAATTAAAGAAATTTCCATCTCTTATACTCCATTTAGGAGACTTGTGCTTACGAATTGTATTCTATAACGATGATTTGTCCTCGCGAGGCTGAGTAGTCGCATAACACATCCAAATACAAAACAAATTTTTCGAGAAACCATGAAAAATTCGATCGAACCCGGGTCGCGTAGGTGCAATTCCAGTGTGATGACCACTAGACCACGAGGGAAATGGTAACTAACTATTGTACTGTGTTTCGCAGTATCCTTTGAGTTCAAAGCTAAACTGATCGAGAAAAAAAAACTTTCCGTTAAGAGTTATGAACATATTTTATTTATAAATAATGACAAAAAGCTACCAGTGCCAAATTAACATAAAAGTCAAGCATTGTTATTTAACAACCATTATTTCAAAATATGTTAAAATGTAACATTTGGATTAAAAAATATGTTTTTTTAAAAAAAATGTTAGACCAAAGGAAATTCTTCTCAAAAAAGAAGGTGGTTTAGACAAAATCACGAATCTAGGAAGAAACACGACTATCTAAAAAAATATATCTTTCAATACGATAAAGAAATCGTGTTTTTTTTTTTAAAAAAAAAAAAAAAGCTTTGAATAAAAGGCAGTTGCCAAAACAAAAAGTTTGTACATGATGATAGTAATGAACCCTCTTATGTATTGAAAACGGCGACAATGTTGCCTTTCCTCCAGCCCATATTTGAAAAGATAGCGTATTTGTCATGTGTCTCAACTCTCATAATTCAAACTGTACAAAAGAAAATAATAAACAAATATTTGTAGAATGAAAAAAGATAAAAACATCGTCCAGAAGAGGATCATTTTTTTGATTATTTGCAAAAGAGCACAAATTAATATAAAAAGAAAATAAAAAATTATAGCTTAAATAATGATCTTATTACCAGAAACTTATTGATAATTATAATAGAATAATATAATTAAGTAGAATATGTCATGATAAATAAACAAAAAACATACAACATTAGCAAGATGTCATTTTTCACCAATTAATAATTCATATAGGCTCTTAATAATTCCTGTACTGAAAAAATATGCTTTAAATGAATAAGTATAATATTACGTATCGACTCCATTTATATGCAAAGTCTGATTCACATAAAGGAAATCAATATGACTTTCGAAGCATTAATATTACGTATCGACTCCATTTATATACAAAGTCTGATTCACATAAAGGAAATCAATATGACTTTCGAAGCATTAATATTATGTATCGACTCCATTTATATACAAAATCTGATTCACATAAAGGAAATCGATATGACTTTCGAAGCATTAATATTACGTATCGACTCCATTTATATACAAAGTCTGATTCACATAAAGGAAATCGATATGACTTTCGAAGCATTAATATTCCGTATCGACTCCATTTATATACAAAGTCTGATTCACATAAAGGAAATCGATATTACTTTCGAAGCATTAATATTACGTATCGACTCCATTTATATACAAAGTCTGATTCACATAAAGGAAATCGATATTACTTTCGATGCACCCTGAATGAATACCACTCGAAAGAGTTGCAATTAGTAAACAAAGTTATAACCAAATACTATAAAAACTGTTTGGTGTTCAGTCGTATTTAGATCATTGTCGTGTTAAGGCAATACGCCTTTAATAATTTATCTTAGTAGTGAATGGAGGAGTTGTAATCCAGGGAGTATATTCGAACAGCAACTCATTGGAGTGGGGGTGTACTCATTCAGGGTGCATCAAAAGACATATCCGTTTTCCCTATCTCCGATAAGTATTAACACTGAAACAATATGTTGTAAGTTTTTATGAATATTTGACTTAAATCGACAAGAAATATATTTGATCTCACCATTTTCAATGAAGAAATTAAAAATAATAAACCAATACTAAAATAACTAAAAATAAAATGTGCTGCAAAAATAAGGACATACCTATCAATAAAGTTTTATTTTATTTGACCACACGAACTAACATATATATTGTATATGTTTTTGCGGAATTCGACCCCGCAACCCCCGGAGACTATGGTTGGCCATTGATCTTCTTGTATGTTAGCGTTACAGTCTGTCTCAGAATTTCTATCAACCACCCTTAACATTTGAAAGACTAAGATTTTTAAATTCTGTAGAGCTCTAGAGACACCCCTGATAAAAAGTTAGTTATTGTGACTTAGTTTATTGTTCATTGAGATTTTTATATTCCTTAGTTTATTGTGACTTTTATATTGAAAAAAAATAGTTCGGTTCCATTTCAAATTTCTTGAGAAAAAGTAAGTGTTGTCCAAAATATGCCATTTCTGGGTATCAAACTGGGAATCTATAGTTTCCCAGTTAAGGGGGGGGGGAAGAACCTTGAGAAAGACCGTATTAATATATCTCCGATTAGATGAGCTACAATGACAAAGCTCGTTATTGTACCTCATCTAATCGGATTGTGTAGGAGGAAGCAGAGACATGATAAAATATAAAACTATCACAGGTAAAACAATTTAAAAAAGAATACAAACATGATTGAAGACTTTATGCGTGACCAAATAAAATATAACTATAGAGACTATAGAGCAAAACTTTGAACAATTTATTACCGATGTTCATTTTCAAAGATAAAAAATAGCTATTCTAATTTCATCCCGCGGTGTTTCCGCCTGATTCTAGCATAAGGTCCTATTTCAGGGTCCATTACAAAATCATAAAGGACCCTTGTCCATGAATTATGCTGAGGTAAATTATCGTAATATTCACTAGCTATTGCTTTAACCTGAAAAGTAGAATATAAAATATTATTATTAAATAAAGACATAGCGTGTTTGTACACACTAAATGAAAAAAACTAACTTAACACAATCGTTATCAAACTATTTCAGATGAGTATGGGCATGACAGCAGCACAGAAAAGGTCATGTCTCTAAGGCACAAAGCCAAACGGGCAGAACCTGCTAGTACGTCACATTTTCATATAATATGTTCTATAATGATGTAAAAAGGATGCATTAAAAAGAAGACTATTTTTTGTTCCCAAAAAATGGAAAGACCCATGAAAGGAGAAAGGTTTGACGATGTTGCAGCCATTAAAATAATCGCTTGGGGGAGCTGAACAGCATTACAGGAAGAAGAATTTCACAGAGCCTTCCTGCAGTAAAAGCGGCACTGGAAAAAGTGTATTGACACCCAAGCAGAGTACCTTGAAGGGGATTTCTAGTTATTAAAAATAAATTTGATCAGGTCATCTATTTAAATCGATGTATAGATTTTTTTAAAAAAATCCTACCTATTCATGGGGTATGTTCCTCATTGTTTGGGGGAGGGGGTACATACCATGGGCAGTCTGGATCCAGGTACAGCAGGAAAATCGTGATGTTCATTATGATATCCAACATTGAATGTTATCCAATTGAGAGGTCCATAGTAGGAATAAGTTTCAAATCCTTTTTTGAACATATAATGTTCAGATACAAAATGGCCAGCAACAGGATGGAGGCCCATGGCCATTAGGGATCCAAGTAGCATATACGCCAACATTCTTCCACCTGTCAAAAATATAGTCGAAGTTAAATATGTATAACTTTTTAACGTGAAATGATTTTTGTCTCGTTTTCATATTCAGTTCACACCCTTTGGTAATTTGAGTTATAGAAAGATTAACACGTGAACAAAGCATAAGAATGTATGCAGCGTACTGCTGAAAGGGGTAACTCTTTGACAATGCTTGCGCGCAATTACAAATCAAGGTTATTTCAAACATTCTCACGTACTGTAGGCATTTAAAAGCACGAAGTTGTGGCCTCTTCTACAGACGCAGATTGTTCAAATTTTCCAACAATTTTCCCAATAACTTTTCTCTCATTAGGTCGATTATATTATTTTCCGGAATTGCACTATAAGCATTTTTATTGGATCAACCATTTCGGTAGTATGCTGCCTTGCTCTTATTTACTCTCTTTGGAAGAACTACCTAAATATTAGTCATATTTAACGTTAAAAACCGCAAAGATTTTCGTCATTTTAACTTGGCAATTATAAAATTATCACGAAAATCTTTGCAATGTTCAACGTTAAATTTTCATGACGAAAATTGAGATGCACGCTATGCATTTTTATTGGATCAACCATTTCGGTTGTACGCTGTCTTGCTCTTATTTACTCTCTTTGGAAGAACTACCTAAATTTTAGTCATGTTTAACGTTAAACACCGCAAAGATTTTCGTCATTTTAACTTCACGAAAATCTTTGCGATGTTCAACGTTAAATTTTCATAACGAAAATTGAGATAACGAAATATTTAGGACAAATTTTGAGATGACCAGTAAAAAATCTAGCATCTTTAATGAAATAATGTTTATCACTCGTTTCTCAAATTTCGGAATTTGAACTGTACTCCCTTTTCCATCAGTTTTTAATTGCGATATTCGAAATGATAAAATATTGTTTACGATGGATGGTTCTTACCTAAATAATAAACAACAAACACATCGAAACTAATTTGAATCACAGAATTGAAGAGTTCTAAAGGTGTAGGTGACTTAGGATATGTAAATAAAGGTCGAAAAGCGTAAAAGAAAGGTTGGAAACAAATCCAGATGAATTTTCCAAATGTTGTGCAGAATAGTTTTGCTTCCACATAAGTAGGAATGTCAGTATCTAAATTCTCATCTCCTTGATACTGGAACAAGTAATATTTTCAATTACAATTCTTGAAGAAAAAAAAATCTCAAACTACCTGATACTCGCTACTTTATATGCGTCCTTTCTCGTGGCTGTAGAATTATTTTTGGCCAAAATAATTTAGTATGTTCTTTTTCTTAGCAAATATTGGAATATCTGCCATACCTGGGATACGAACAAAGATATCATCCCTTTCGAAACTTTTTTACTTAAAAGAAGAAAAAAAATAATAAATACTGAAATATCTATACTTATAAAACGCAAAGCCCAGTTGGTACACTGACTCACTGATAATGAACGTAGCTCCACGAGAGCTAAACCTAGATTCTTGAAATTTGGTACACAGATTCCTTTTAGTATGTAGGTGCGTATTAAGAAAGGAAAAAATCAAAATTTCAAGTGGAAGCAAGTTACCGCCAAAAATGTGGTTTTTTAGCGTTTTTTGCATTTATTTCTGGGCAAACTAAAGGAGATAACAAAAAATGACGGCGAATGACCCTCCGCCCCCCCCCCCCCAAAAATAGTATATAAGGAACCCATAAAAAATATAAAAAATTGAATTTTCTGGTTTCTCCCCGATTTATGGCCGGAATTGGGAAGTACCACATCGGGATGAGCGAGAAAGCTGAAATTGAATACGAAGATGTTCCGCAATACATAAAGTAATATCCTTGAGTAAAATATTGAATTTTCTAAATAAAAGCCATGCTAGAGCACCAGAAGATCAAGAGGCGATTTTTTTTTTACTGTCCAGAAACAGAACAAGTGTTAAATCAATCAACTACTCCACGCCGTATTGTTTTTTTTTTTTTTTTTTTTTTTTTTTTTTTTTTTTTTTGGTAATGGCTTACTTTTGACTGTTTTGGGTTGGTAAAAAAATCACCAAATGTCTGATCGCCCCAATATGTCAGTTCTTTAAAACTAGTCATACATCACCTAGCTAATATCGAATACGATGTTGGCTAGGTAAACAATTTGTTTTTCCCGTGTTTCCTCGATATCTTACCCTATGATGTTCCAGATGGTAGTATTTGAATGTGACGGCAAATGGAAGACCAATTGGCAAGTTAGCTATGATTGATAAAATCCGATTTGGGGTAGGTCTAGAGTGGCCAAAGGCCATATTATGCGCCATTTCATGAACAGCTATAAGAATATAAAAAAAATAATCAAAATCTGAAAACATTACAGTTTCAGTGCCGTCATCGTGTCCGATGGTATCTAGATGTATGAGAACTGCAACTCTTAACATCATTCATCAACTGATCATCCGGCATCCAGACCAAGAAGTTTTGTGGCCTCCACTGGTGAGGCAGATTCTAGGTTTGTAGCTTTCGCCGGGCCAATAAATAGGTGGTTAACACCATGCGGTCCGTTCTGGCATTGTGGACAGGTGTTGGCTATTTAATTCTCGACATAAAGTTGTTGAGTTGACGACACCAGACAAATCTGAGATGCGCCAGTATGCACTTCGTGGAGCAAAGAAGACCTTTCTCCGAGGGAACTAACGGTGTACTGTCTCCAGTACACCGTTGACATTGTATTGACTAGTGGTCTTTGCTACGATGTCGGAATGGATTCTGCAGAGCCCCAGCTTGTAGCGTCTAGATTATCAGGAGTGATATGCTTGCAGACCTGGTCTAAGTAGGTCGTAATGGGAGTTCTCCTGATATGCCGAGTTGATATGGGAAGACCTTATACGGCTCAATGTACAAACAGCACTGCATGACGTATTGCGTGCATGACAGCTCATGACGAGATTTTACCGGTAGCAAGGACGACTCCCTGCGTAGTGCAGTGGCATCTTCAAAGGGAATCTCTTTATCACTTACCGTTACGTAGAAAGTAAATTTCAATTTATACAGGCCGCCATTGTTTTTCTTTCTTTTTTCGAAAAAGTTGTTTTTTTCTTCAAAAATCTTTTATCCTAATAAAGATGATTTGAATAAAAAAAAAAAAAAATCAAAAGTGGGGGTCATCACATTGTAAATTTTGAAATTGCCTCGGTATTTTAACATGTCTTTAAAAAGTAGACTTTAATTTGTGGCCGTAACCAAAATTTCTACTTTATACGAACATGTAGTAAATTAATAAGTACTGTAAGGTGTTCTTAACTTACATAACATCAAGGAGTGATTTATTATTCCTCCAAAACAATAAGCCACCAAAAGCAGAACTGGCCAAGATACATTTCGAAGATAGTACATTGTGACAAACTGCGTGAGCACCATAGCAAGAACGATGTATTTCAAGTTTGGATCATGGCCAAATAGTTTTTTGATTTCTGGATATTTTTCTGTAAGATTAACATTGTACAACATTTAATCAATACCAGAATCTACATCAAAAAATTGTGTGTTGGTACAAATCCATGTGTGAGGTAGGAGTTATCTGTTGCAATACCACAGATCAAATGATAGCAGATAACTTGATGGGAGTGGACCCCTTCCCAAAAAAAATTATGGTCTATGACCCTAGGAAAATTATTAGAACTAAAAAGTATCAAACCGTTTTAGAATTACGACCAAATTTCCAATTTTCCAAATCCAACAAGTTGCCGTTCCTACAATTTGTGATGACAACATATCAACTCAAACCAAGAAATTTTTAAATGGTCTCTAATTTAGGACATAGTTTGTAAAACTATAACCAGCCATTCCAGAGTTACGAGTTGGAAACTGGGATCGGGTAAAATAAAATTTAGAAAATACTAACCACCCAGAACGGAGAAGTCTGCTGTGAATTTTTGAATTCTGTACAACTCTAGGGACGGGAAAAGGCATATAAACTTTTGACGGGTTATGTTAGAAGCTAGTTTCTATTTGGAGATAAGATGAGTGTTGATTTCTCTAGAAATTCAAATGAAATAGTATAAAATGTTTGAAAAATTTTCAATGAAAGGAATTTCTTTTCATAAATTTGGGGAAAGTAAAAATTGACCGGTAACCGGATTAATTGCAAGACAGACTATGAATCATACAAGACTATAAATAATAGACTATGAATCATACAAGCACAAAGAAAAAATACTTTTTCTATGCATAATTCTCTTATCTCACATTTTATTTAGGAAATATAGTGACGACGTAAAATTAGGAAAATATAGTGGCGAATAGTAAATTTAGAAAAATATATCGACGAAAGAAACAAATATAGTGGCGAATGTTAAATTTAGAAAAATATATCGACGAAAGAAACAAATATAGTGGCGAATGTTAAATTTAGAAAAATATATCGACAAAAGAAACAAATATAGTGGCGAATGGTAAATTTAGAAAAATATATCGACGAAAGAAACAAAGTGACTGATTAGGAAATCGCTTATCTGTCATTTTGAGTCAAGGCTGGGAAAAATAATTATTCAGTCAAGCGATGACTTTTATTTTTTTATGGTGAGTTCAATTTTAACTATTATTACGGCGACTCCTTTAGAAAGTGAGGGTTGGGGATGAGATGACCTTTTTACGATTAGGTTACCGAAAAAATATTGATGGTGACACTATGATGGTAAGCGTTCCAGGTCGTCCCGGTATGTAGAACTGTCCATCGTCAAGACGCAGTAAAAAAGTAGCATCTTTCCCCTTTAAAACGCAGTCACCGAAATTTTGTCATTGAAATTGAAATCATCATGCAAAAAAACTCCTGTATAACAATTTTCATGATGCTCCAGTCATCGCTTGACTCAATAATTATTTTCCCCAGCCTTGAAACTTTAATGATTTTAGTCCTATCGATGGCCGGTTCAACGTACCAGAACGACGAGGAACAAACATCACAGTTACAGCCAAGGGCCATCAAAACCTTTTTGGTGACCTTATATCAACCTAGTTCTACCATTCTTCCAAATCTCAATCCAAAAACGAGAACACCGTCGATTTTTTTTAAAAAAAAAACACTACTACAACAACAAAATTGAAAAACCCTGTTTACATTTACATTTATATCAAGAATGGTGAGTAACTGAATCCTTCACAAAAAATAAAAAGTGATAAGAAAACATTTCTCCAAAATCTCAATTATTCATTTTCATTATCTACATTTTTTTTTTTTTTTTTTATCAACTATAGTATAGTTTTGTTCGCTGAAAGAGGTGAATTTTTTGTATCCTCAACGACTGAAAAACATTTATTTTTATTAATTAACAAATTAATAGTAGACATCCTATTGGTAACTTTAAAAGGTTCACCTTTTCTTCCTTTCTTCCTTTCCAACGTAGTCACCGAAATTTGGTTATTTAAATTGAAATCAAATATAAAAAAGAACCCTGTAAATGTTGCCAATGGCATGTCTAATATGACTCTGTTAAATATTTTTTAAAGTTTATTTTGATTATTTAAATATATTTAAAATTGAAGCATTGATTTTATGACAGACCTCTTTTACAACCCTTACATTTTAAAAATGATATACAAGTACGAGATCGGATTCATATATCAGGTAATAAAACATTCACTTTTTTTCTTCTTTTTCAGCAAAATATATTTAGGTAGTTAATTTTTTGACCACTTGATGTCATTTGTTTCTGAGATAATAGATACAGCGATGTACAGGATGTGTGGAGAAGAAGAGAGGACAATTTCGCACATTATATTTGACTGCCCATTGCCCATATATGGCGCTACAACGCTTCAGGACGCTAAGTTTCCCGGGTTGTGAACTCATAGAGATACACTCTAACCCAGTAGAATCGTTGCTGAACTTCATTAGGGGTTCGGCAAATTCGGGGCTGGGTGAGAGATATTAGACGTGGAAAAACTGGTGTGCAATAGTCCTAACTAGTGGACGCAGCACTTGGAATTCCGAAAGGAAAGGCCGCCACAATTAATAATAATAATAATAATGGACCTTACTGATACTGCCCGAATAATAGAACTGAAAAGTCCTTTTACACCGGCAGTTGTTTGGGGGCTACGCTTTATGAGGATAAAATTCCATTGGGTCGTTGCATTTTCTCTTTCACCTTCAAGAAGGTATGGCTCAATCACAGTTCGGCAAGATTCATTACCTAATTAGTCAAGATGTGATTTTTTTCTTCTGGGGTCCCCTTAAAATGAAAGCGCACGGCACTCGTCTGCCTAATATCACACATGGATTTGTGTTCTAATGTCAACGAGCTGGAAACTGAAAAAACACAGTTTCTCCATATCTAAATGGTACGAGGAACATAATAATGCCATGGTAGTATTTTGATAAAGCACTCGACTGGAGGGCGTGGGTTTAATCCTCACCAGAACCAATATTTTTTTCTTTTATGAATTAGAAAACCTCGCGTAAGTGCACCTTCCAACCCAAGGGTATATTTTTTCTACTGGTAGTTGTGATCTGTAGACCTCACAAAATTACTGGGGTGCCTTAAGGTAACAATATGCCAAATAGGGTCAAAGAAACTCATCAGCTACATGAACAAAATAGCCTCAGTTGATTGAGGCGGTGGATTCGAATCTAGCTTCATCCCCGCCTACTGGTCACAATAGATATAAATAAAGGTCACAGTGAAAACTGTAGTCTCAATCGGGATTCGCAACCGGTTCAATTAAAATGATAAAGAACAAAATAAAATTCATCAAAATTAGACAGGGCGTTCGAGAGTTACTATGTTTCAAACAATCAGACAAAAAGACGTTTAAAGAAAAAGTTTGTGGTACAAACTGTACTTCTATCTTTGATGAAGCATAATAAAATTCAACTCTTCTTGGAGGTTAATAATTGACACGAGCCCCAAAAATCAAGTCGTTGTAAATTTTTGCCGGCATTATAATTATTGCATATAGATCAGCAGATGATAGTATTACGTAATGTAAATGCGAGACATGGTCATTGCAAATTTGTTTAGATATTGATCAAATTCAATTTTTTTGTTTTTAATCTAGAATTAATTAATTTTGAGTTCAGACCTAGTTTTTATATTTACACTTTTGGAAGAAATTAAAATTAGTTGGGAGAAATTTGTACTAAAATTGGCAATCTGACATAACCATTCCGGCCTCCGGCCCTAATTAATCTAATGCCGATAGCAAAAAAATCGTTTCTAGAACGGCTGGCTATTATCTTTTCTATCCTTCTTCTTCTCTTCGATTTCAGACGAATACCGTTTAATAGGTACATACCTCTATCAAACCATAATTAATTAAAATAAAAGTACTTACTTAGGATTTCCGTTCTTCGGGTAGCATGGGGTTCTTCTGTGTAGGTCCATTCAAAATCAGTTCTAGATACTTTGGCACCCATTTGAATGATCAGTTATCAAAATTTAGTACGGCTATGAACAACAGAATTGAAATGAAAAAAATAATCTCATGATAAATTAACAACTCGTACTGACTCGACTAACGAAGTAGATTAGTTAATAGAAAGCGATAATAAAGTGACCCAGAAGGAAGTGTCAAACATTAAAAACGATAGCGATGTACAACCCATATCCCATATCAAGCATCATACCAGACAAATGACCTTTTCATTGTATGCAAAACTAAACTGCAAACTGCACTGATCACAGATCACAATATTGCTGAGTTCAAAGTGAAGAAATGAAAATGCTTTCTTTCGATAATAATTAATTAATTACATAATGCCAAAAAAAATGAGAATTTTTATTAGATAACGAACTGTTATCAATTAATTCATTCAAAGTTCAAACACCAAAACCATTGTTGTGCCATGATACATGAGAATGAGAAAAGGTATGATCTTAGTCTTACGCATCAAATGATGACGTCATATAATAGATATCCACAATCTCCTGCGTTCCGACTCTGGGGAGAAAAAATATTTATTATTATCAAATACGTTTCAGAAATCTAGTTTTCGGGATTTTTTTTAGTTTTAAGTGAGTTTTAGTATCACACGTATGTATTGCTGAATCCCTGGGTTTTATGATTGCGTCATAGAGCCCAATTTGTGCAGAAGGGACTTCCAGAAAAGACGGCGTACGTTCAACCAATCAATAGTGGCGTCAAAGTACCCGATGTATGAATTATCTAAATTACCTCGTATTTTGAACAACAGAAGAACAAAAACCGACGGCAAGTCAACTGGTTCTTAATCTCATGCCTCTAGAAACTTCCAAGAGATGCGACAAGGCGAGGGTGATAAGAAGTACCTTATCGTTTGTGTGTACCTACTTATATTTTTGGTTTATTATTTTCAATAATATTACCATATATATAGGAATCGTCACGTTAAATAACCTCCCTCAAAATTTGATATTTTACGTTTCAAGGTAAGAATCCATAAATTGATTTTTTAGCTGGTAAGATAATCGCCGTTTTTCGATATCAGGCGTCCAAGAAGCATAGATTATATTGCGTGCTGCGTGATCGCCTGAATTGGCAGTGTCAAATTTCTTTCTGTGGGCTGACATAAAATCTAGAGTCTTTGCCAATAAATAATCTGTGAACCCTAGAAACCTTGAAAAACAACATTTGAAGAAAACTAATGTCGAAAAATGAGCACATTGCGCCACCCGCTCTCGTTGTGACCACCTACGCGATATCATCTTCCACAACTAAGAGAACAATTTCGCAATGTTCAATTTTCACAAAAGTTCAATCCAGGATATCTGATCATTATTAAACTTTACAAATTTATGAACCGCTAAAGTAGAACAGAGGAACAGAGTGAGTACCATCTTCTAGCTGTTAATTTATTTCGTAAGATTATTTTACGAAGCATAGCCTAGAGAAATTTTCTTAACCTCTCTAAATTTTGAAATACGTGAGATAAATGCCTCATTTAAAAAATTATTTTTGATTATTTAGATACATAGCTTTTTGTATGTACCTAGGTATGTCATTTGAATGAAACTTTTTCTATGTGATCTCCGATCATGAGGGTCCGACTCTAGGGAGAAACCACTATTTTTCCCCTAGATGTGTGGGGGGAACTACCATCTCTATTTTTATGACGCACGAACATTCACCGCAGAGACCTTGTCGTTAAAACATTTCTTGGCCTATCTGATTACGGTATAATATTATGTCTTTTTGTCATTGCTTTTTGTATTATTCCTTACGTTTAAGCTATTTTCCCCTCAACCAGATGAGGTTGTGTAACGTTTATACGGTATACGCTCATGCCTATGCCTTGATCACTAATCCAACTTCGCTAAAACTACTATGACTAGTGGTTCTGTGATCTGCAGACCTCACTCACTTAAATGGCTATAACTAAACCTCACTTCAGTCAATAAATTTCCCTCCAAATGTGGGAAAATATTTTTTAGGGAATAACAATATTTCTCCCCGGAGTCAAAACTCTAATCATACGGTGCCAATGGGTGGATTGGATTGGATTTTGGAAGGTGGAATCTTGCAATGCATTTTAATGGCTTTTTAATAAAATTTTTATATTTTATTTTTCATCATTAAATTTTACATTTTTTAAATGAATAAATTTGTTATGAGTTTTGTTTGTACTTATTAAAATTATTCGGAATTAATCTTTGATTGCAAACTATTGATTAGTGACTATTTACAGTGTATGAGCACATAATACCTATTCTTTTCTTGGTATGCAAGTCCAGTCCAGTGATTTGTAATTATTAAATCTGTGGATTTGGAGTCTGTTAAGAAATCAAGAAGTACCTAATTCATTTGAGTACCTATATCTTATCATGAGCAATAACTATATCTGTGGGAAATTTAAAATTCTGTAAATATCTACCTACTTATTGATTTGGCTTATAACTTTCTCTCTATCAGTAATTTACTTTTCAAGTGAGTTGGAATCTTTTTGATTAGTCTATTGTTTTCTGTGATATTCATATTTCCCTCCCATCTTGTAATCTAACCATTCCATCTAAACCTAGGTACGACATATAAACATTGATTAGACTTTGTTCAAACACCGAGAGGAATAAGTAAGTATAAGTTTTATTTCTTACAATCACCTTAGTAAGTATAAGCAAACATATTTCTTGGACTTCCCGGACTCTGGAGTTGCTTCCAATTTGAATAGTTTATATGTAAAACGAGTAATTCTCTGAACTCTGTTTCCGAATATACAGGGTTTATAAAAAATAATATCGCAGCTTTTGAGAGCTGTGACTTGGTCGTGTATCGTAGACTGGGACAATGTCTGCCGGCGTGTAGAGAACACAAACAGAAGGGCAGATGGACACGGACCCAAAATGTGTTCACTGACGTCTGAAATGCACATTGCGAGCTGTATTTTCAATTCTTAAGAATTCCTCTGCATGAATACAAAATTTCTGAGAAAAATTCGACATCAAATTGCTCATGGTTACAATACAGGGACGGAGTTTTTAAGTGAGGTGACTCAGCAGCCATGCATTGGAGACTGAGGAGCTACCTGAAGGAAGGGCACCTGTTCTAGTTTCATTTGGACGTTATCACAAAGCATTTTGTGTGATTGAGTGCGGCTGTACTCAATCACATGAAATGCTTGATGTTGTTGTAGTAGCAGCGGCAGAAGTGTCAGACATCCTCATCCTCCCTGGTCAATTCGAGTTCCAGGAAAGCAGCAGTCTCAATTGGTTTGGTCCTCACGATGGTT
Source organism: Pachypsylla venusta (assembly GCA_012654025.1). Lineage (NCBI taxonomy): Eukaryota > Metazoa > Arthropoda > Insecta > Hemiptera > Aphalaridae > Pachypsylla > Pachypsylla venusta. Next base: position 5,128,225 of record CM022885.1, read on the forward strand.
GGGTCTACGCCCCAGGACGACCCGGAATTCACAGTTCCGGCCAAAGACCATCACACCCCCTCAGTTGCAGAAATGCTTGATGTAACTTTACAACCCGATATCTCCGCTTTGATAAAAGATAGTGCAAAATACCACCTATCAAATGAAACTAGATGACGTCACCTACACTCCGGTCCGATCCACGGCCGCCTTACAACCCGATATCTCCGCTTTGATAAGAGATAGTGCAAAATACCACCTATCAAATGAAACTAGATGACGTCACCTACACTCCGGTCCGATCCACGGCTGCCTTACAACCCGATATCTCCGCTTTGATAAGAGATAGTGCAAAATAACACCTATCAAATGAAACTAGATGACGTCACCTACACTCCGGTCAGATCCACGGCCGCCTTACAACCCGATATCTCCGCTTTGATAAGAGATAGTGCAAAATACCACCTATCAAATGAAACTAGATGACGTCACCTACACTCCGGTCCGATCCACGGCCACCGATTCACAGCTCTTAGAAAGAAACCCCGATAAGCTGATACAACATGTAGATCAAACAGATCTGCCGAAAACTTCCGTTTGGAGAAAAAAAAATCCGAACAAATCTGAATCGAGCAGTGAACGTTATTTGATCTCATTTGGTAGGCGATAGGTTGCGCTATCTCTTATCAACGCGGAGATATCGCATTCTGATTGTTAGTTACGTTTACATACTTACAAGTTATCCCTGATATTTTCCCATTCAATTTAATATGATGATAAAATCTAGAAAACAGAAAATTATATTTAAGGCCCTTCATGAGTCCCAGGTGCAAGTTCCATCAGAATCGGAACAAGCGTTGAAGAGTTATTGGAATTCGTCCCGGTTCTAGGCACAACCTGTTCCTAGAATATTTCCCAGCCTGAATGCGGAGAATAGTTGATTGTTTAGAGTAACAATGCTGGATAGCTCAGACGGAGAAAGAATATTCGGAGAGTAGTGGACTGATTTGTTTAAGTTTAATTTAATGAGTAGTGGACTGATTTGTTTAAGTTTAATTTAATGAGTAGTGGACTGATTTGTTTAAGGTTAATTTAATGAGTAGTGGACTGATTTGTTTAAGTTTAATTTAATGAGTAGTGGACTGATTTGTTTAAGTTTAATTTAATGAGTAGTGGACTGATTTTTTAAGTTTAATTTAATGAGTAGTGGACTGATTTGTTTAAGTTTAATTTAATTTAAATGTAATTTATTTGACACTTGTGAGATTATTATTTTCACATTTATAACACAGAACTGTGAGTCCGGAAAAAGGCACGTACCTCTCTGACGTATATTCTGAGCTGTCCAGCCTTCGAGGACAAAATTTGATTTTTTTAGTCATTTTGCGGATTTTTTTTTTCGTAAAATATGACGTTTATCTGAAAAAGCTCAAAATATGACATTTTAGCACGACATCATGACGTTTGAAGGTCTCTGATAATTACCCATTTGTATGTAAAAAACGTGTTTTATTTGTATCCTACCCCCCTTAGTACCCTAAAAACCAAATTTTCCGTACATGTCCGAGTATCCGAATGACCATTGACAAAAATTGATTCGGATCAACGGCATCTTAATCAGGAGCCCCCCTGGTCAAGCGGGTATCACACTGGCATTGCAATTTGGGGACCCGGGTTCAATTTCTGGGTACACTGAGCCTCGAAAGGACGATAGCGTTAAGTACTTTAATGTGAGGGTAGCGACCAATGGCGGCATTACCAGAGTAAAAAGGTTTGACTTGGTAGTAGAATTAAGAGATTATTAGTGGTACATGAAGCTCCTAGTAATAGTGTGATACCCACAAACATTGTGCAGAAGTCGTTTACATTTCACATTATATCTTTATCTTCATTTTGTCCCCAGACTATGGCTGACACCACTATTGAAGCAACAAAACGTTTGCACGTTAAGAAACAAACGTTGGATGACGCCTATGCAGCTCCTGCAAATTTTCTAGAAATAGATGTAGTCAATCCAATAACACACGGAGTTGCCAAGAAAAGATACACTGATTATGAAGTGAAAATGAAAGTGAGTTGGGTGTACACGGGTTGCCATTGCAAAAAAAAAAAAAAAAAAAAAAAAAAAAAAAAAAAAAAAAAAAAAAAAAAAAANAATCATCGCCTCTTCAATATACCTACCTATACCATTCTTAATGAGGGAAATTTGTAATCCCGAGGACAGATCCCCGTGGCTGAATTGTTAAGACCATTGACTCTTAATCCAGTTTTTTTTATATTTTAAATAGTATTTCATTTATTAAACATATTTTTTTACATACATATACTCCTCCCAAGCCAATAATTGTGCCTTCTTGGAGGTTGTGGATCCGAATTCGACTGGGAGAACAAATTTTCTGAACCGACACTCCGTTCCAACGTAAGGTTTTTTTTCCGTTGTCGGAGAAAAAATGTAACGGACAGTTGTGTTCTTTATTGAAAAAAAAAACAAAAAAAAAAAAAAAAAAAAAAANAAAAAAAAAAAAAAAAAAAAAAAAAAACGTTTATAATTACAAAATATTTTTTTTACTTATGCCACTGGATCATTGAAGTTTTTTTTTCTGTCACGTTTTTTCCATTGATAAGACGCTATGTCAAAATTAAACGTGGTCTTTTTTTGAGTCGACAGAAAAACGTTCTTAATGTGAACACTCCAAGTTATATGTGCCACTCGTAAAAAAAAAAAAACGTGGCGGAGAAAAACGTTTTCTGTTAGTGGGAGATATGATACCGTATTGGCTGTTTTGATGCAAACCAGTCCTGAAGTGTGCTGAGCAAAAAAAAAAAAAAAAAAAAAAAAAAAAAAAAAAAGGAGTTGTCCTTTAAGGGGAAGAATTTAATCAAAGTTTTTGGATTTTCATTATCGACGTTTTTCTTCTTTAATTTCTCATGTCCTTAACACCCTTCTTTTTCTGCGTAGACCAATCTTCCTGTATTCAAGACAAAAGATTCCAATGTTAGACGAAGATATAGTGATTTTGAATGGCTGCGAAATGAATTGGAACGAGACAGTAAGGTAAAATAATTATCCTTTTCATTGCCTGACTGTTAGTGACACCACAGTTCGGCTTACGAGCAGTCCTCTTGTTGTAGCAGATATCACTTTGAAATCGCACGCGGGGGACCTAGGATCAAATCCCGGCGAGGTCGTGAGAACGATTGAGTTTAATGTGAGTAGCGACAGTGACGGCATCAGCAGGGTAAGAAGATTGAAGAGATTATTAGTACATGGTGTGATACCCACAAAAATTCTGAAAAGGCGGTTGGGCCTTACCTGACATGGCGAGAAGATTTGGGTTGATATGGGAGGACCTTACACAGATGGGTGTCCAAATGTCACTGGAGGAGGTATTGTGCTCATAACGGGGGGTCACTGTGGTTTGGATATTTTCGGGGCCCACTCAGCCTCGTGAGAACAATGCGCAGCTATGGAGATAAATGCGCATAGCGATCCGGTGCCAGCATTGTAGGTAAAATAGAAAAATTCAAATTAATTTCATAATGATTGATATTGGGAAAATCCTACAATGTTGCAGTGAGCACCAAAGTTGTGACATAATAACACAAAGAAACAGCATTTATTTTTATTTTTTTTATACCAAGAAGTGTTTTCTTAGTTCAAAACCAAAAGTTATACCAAGAAGTGTTTTATTGGTTCAAAACCAAAAGTTGTACCAAGAAGTGTTTTATTGGTTCAAAACCAAAAGTTGTACCAAGAAGTGTTTTATTGGTTCAAAACCAAAAGTTATACCAAGAATTGTTTTATTGGTTCAAAACCAAAAGTTGTACCAAGAATTGTTTTATTGGTTCAAAACAAAAATTTGTACCAAGAATTGTTTCATTGGTTCAAAACCAAAAGTTGTACCAAGTAGTGTTTTATTGGTTCAAAACCAAAAGTTATACCAAGAATTGTTTTATTGGTTCAAAACAAAAATTTGTACCAAGAATTGTTTCATTGGTTCAAAACCAAAAGTTGTACCAAGAAGTGTTTTATTGGTTCAAAACCAAAAAAGAAGCACCATGTTAATGTTGCTGTTTTAATTTCTAGATTGTTGTTCCGCCCTTACCTGGAAAAGCTTGGAAAAGACAAATGCCATTCCGTGCAGACGATGGAATATTTGAAGACGAATTCATTGAAGATAGAAGAAAAGGCTTAGAAGCATTTATCAATAAGTACGTTTCTAATACATATTCCGTTTGTGTATTTGATAGGCTTAGAAGCATTTATCAATAAGTACGTTTCTAATACATATATACATATTCAGTTTGTGTATTTGATATTCTTAGAAGCATTTATCAATAAGTACGTTTCTAATACATATTCCATTTGTGTATTTGATAGGCTTAGAAGCATTTATCAATAAGTACGTTTCTAATACATATATAGTTTCTAATACATATATACATATTCAGTTTGTGTATTTGATATTCTTAGAAGCATTTATCAATAAGTACGTTTCTAATACATATATACATATTCCGTTTGTGTATTTGATAGGCTTAGAAGCATTTATCAATAAGTACGTTTCTGATACACATTCCGTTTGTGTATTTGATTAAAGAGATAAAGATCTGTCCTATGGGTTTGTTAAAGTTAAGTATTTATCAATAAGTACGTTTCTGATACACATTCCGTTTGTGTATTTGATTAAAGAGATAAAGATCTGTCCTATGGGTTTGTTAAAGTTCGGAATGTGTATCAGAAACGTACTTATTGAGAATGTTTTCATTCTGATTAGGAATGAAAACATTCTCTTTTTTTTTTAATTCAGTGAATTAAAAAAAACGACGCGGCGGTGATCAGACGATCTAAATTACGATGTCAAATATCTCAGACTAGCTGTTTCGCCCGTGCTTCGCTACGATTCTTATATTTCTATTTTTGTTTTTCAAGAACATTGGAATTTAGGGGGGGGGGGTGAAGATTGATTTGTGTCCACCCTGCATATTCCAACCTTTAAAAGAAAGATTTGAACGTTTCGCCAGGCGCTTAAGAGGCACGGCCATTTTGACTTTAGTATTTTCTAAATTTTATTTTACCCGTTCCCGGTTTCGAACTTATAACTCTTAATGACTGGTGATACCCTTGCAGGAAATGTCTTAAAATAAGGACTAAACAGCCACCAAAAACTTTCTCGTTTTGAGTTGATATTTTGTCGGGACAAATATGATTTTGGGGGTTCCATTCCCTTCAATTTTTCGCTATCTGCCATCGTTTGGGCCGTGGTATTGTAACAGACAATCCCTCATACATTGGTATACACAAATTTCTGATTTATATATTGAGATTCTGTTTGGCATACAAATATTCTGACCAAACATTCATGTTATCATGATGACCTCAATGATTCCTACTGCAGGGTGATTTCAGAGTGTGCTTTTAGTATGTATTTGCGAAATGAGGAAGAAAAATTCGAAAGTTCAAATAAAACTATCGCCAAAAAAGACATTTTTTTTATAATAGTTCGTATCTCAGCTACGATAGATTTTCCTATTTTTGCATAGAAAGAAGCAAACTGAATTATTTTGGCCCTCAATATGAAATATTATTTTTCCCCGATCTAGTGGTTATTGCAGTGTAGACCTGGGTTCAATTCCCGGCGAGTCAATATTTTTCGACTTTTTGCTTGTGATTTTGGAGAGCAATTAGACTCGTAAAAATGATTGCGTAGCTACCTTAAGGGAGTAGCGACCAGTAGTGGAATTGATACAGTAAAAAGATTTGGTTGAGTAGAAGATTGAAGAAATTATTAGTATATGAGGCGCTTGGTAATGGTGTGATACCCACAAACATTGTGAAGAGGCCGTTGAGCCTTACCATAAAGGAATTCTGTTGCTTTTCTCATTTGTTTGACCATTGGAATTATTAAGAAGATTTTTTTTTATAATGAATTTGTTTCTCAAAGAGTTCTAAATGTTAAAATCAAATTGTGAAGCAATGCCTACTTAATTTCAAAATGAAAATAATCCGCCTTTTGTTTTGAATTAATGTTTTGACGATTTTTTTTTAAAATGAGTATATCGATTCAGAGTGTAATTAGTTAAATTAAAAGCTAAAATTAAAATTGGTGAGCTTTCAACAGTATTCGAGACTGTCATCATCATACCAGGCCAGAGCTATGATAGAACATTGTAAACACTGTTTAGATAGCTTCTGGCAGCTTTACGTTTCCCCTAAATTCAACTTTCCAGGGTGAGCCTTTTGGAATATACCACGAAAACACTGTTTACATTGTTCCATCATAGCTCTGGTCTAATGATGGCGGTCTGACAACTCTTGGAAGCTCATCAAATTAAATCAGTATTCTTTTTCTTAACATCTCTTTAATATTGGTCATTTGAGAAGGTCTTTTTTTTTTTTTTTTTTTTTTTTTTTTTTTTTTTTTTATTATTATTATTTAACGAAGTAAATCGATAGTGTCAATTTTTACAATTCCTAAACTGTTTTTTGAATGAATTTGTTTGTTTTGTTATCTTTTCAGAATTGCAGGTCATCCCTTAGCTCAGAATGAAAGATGTCTTCATATGTTTTTGCAAGAACCAATTATTGATAAAAATTACGTACCGGGAAAAATTCGCAATACATAATGAACCTACTTCCTAACACACCATATTATCTTCATGTGATTCAATAAACACATACAAATGTTGGACACAACTCTGGGCAGTAAATTAAGGGCCTACATCGTTGCATGGCCGTAAGTAACAATACACAGGGTAATGAATTGTATATTCATTAGGCGCTCTCTGGCAGGCCCTGTGGTTCGGTGGGCCCCGAGGGGTCCTTATAAAATTAAATAATAATTCTCTGAAGCCCCTTCGTCGAGGCCCTGACATGAGGCCATGTACGAGATTCATATAGCCATTTCCTATAGAAAGATTTCTCAGGAACATGTAACGCTGATGAATTCAAAATAATGTCATTTTAGGCTATGTACTTCTGTATACCTTAAATTTCCCTGAGGAGCATAAGCGGAGCCCTTGATGCACCCAGAGTTAGGTCCTTCAGGGGTCCCTTTAGGCGATGTGTAAATTTAATATCCCTCAGAAACATCTGGGGGGCCCATGAAATCTCTCTACCTTCGTCCCTCAAATTACTCCCCCCCCCCACACACACAAAGTTAGCGAGATCTCCGAATTATATGAGGAATTTTCAAGTTAAATGACCCCTAATTACTGCCCGGAGGTTAATCCACAAGTGTGAGGACAATATTTGATTTTAAACATTGTTTTGACTTATGGAACGAAATAAAAGAGAAAGGAAAGAGCTATCTTATAGAAATACGAGTACTATTGTCGTGTTTGGTTCGAATCTCAAACGTCGAATGATGTAAACATCGATGCGGTCGCGTTTACATTAGTCAAAGTTGATTTTTGAAATGCACCCTATAACTATCATTTTTTTGGCACTTCCTCAGATCTTTTATTTCGTTGAACTTATGTAAATAGGCGTTGGGTGACAACGTTTTTAACATATTTCTTCCTCATAGGAGTATAAATACATTTTACAACCTTTATAAATCACATCAAAAGATTACCCAAAAAGACTGAATAAATATGCTTTAGATCTGTGTTGAAAAGGTTCATTTTTGTGATATTTTTGGGGGAGGGAAGGGATTATAATTGTTGATAGAATTTCATGTAGACACAGAAAAATATTTATTTGTATGTAAAATTTTAGTTTCATAGAGGGTGAGTCAGCTGGTATGACCAAGTTTGTTTTCTCAAGAACTCTAAAGAATTAGGGATATTATCCCCTATTTTGTGGTACTTTTCGGAGCTTCTTAAAAACTTTTGAATTTTTAACGGCAAGCCAGTTATAATATTTTCTTATTTCATTTTAGATATTCATACCGAAGTGCGTAAACTTTTTTAGGGGTGACTTCGGTGGTTCGTACAGCATGCACGTGTTGGTCTGTTTCTATTTGACTTTGTTTGTTTGAAATGCTGACTGTTAAATAGCGTCCGACTTTGACATGCTAAATTTTACGGCCTATATGAGGTTTGATCTAAAAGTTTGAGGACTCTTCATTTTTCTCACTACCGTTAGCATTTTCGGGAATATTAATTTAGTGTCCTTCAAAGTCTTCTTCTTTAACCTCACCCCCCAATTCTATATGGGGTTGGCACTGTTTTTTTGTTTTTTTTTTTTCTATCTGCTTGCAGCGTGTAGGTGAATCTCCGCCAAATGCTGATGTTGCGGGGTTGTATCGACATCGGACTGTGCGACACCAACACTACACCCTACCAATTTACAAAACGAATCAAGTAATGAATTAATGAATCTAGCTGCAGCAGGGTTGGCATATTTAACACAAACTGTTTTAAACATAGTTTTTTTTTTAAAACATGTTTTAAACATTTTGTTTAGAACACCTGTTCAATAAATACATGTTTTAAACAGAAAAAACATATTAAAAAAAAAAAAAAAAAAAAAAAAAAAAAAAAAAAAAAAAAAAAAAAAAAAANAAAAAAAAAACGTTTTTTATGCCAACCCTACTGAAAAACCAGCCACTCATATTGACCTCAGCCAGCCTAGGTTGGGCCGGGAACAGTTGCATCACGAGATCTTTCGCTCTCTTTCACCAACTTTCAATACATTGACTTTGCATTCTAAGAAACAACTGTGACTTGTCAATTGAGATTCAAAAGTTACATAATCATGAAGTACTGTAATGGCTAGTTCATTTTGTTTCTAGTTTTTTGAGTTCTAGAGAAAATGTTGGCCATTTTACACACTGACTTAGCCTGTGTTTTCAAATTTCTAATGAATTTTGTTTAATTTCTATTATTTAGTTTTAATTATTGTTTATATTTTTAGTAGTGTGGTCATTGGTCAAATATACTTCGCCTGAGGAGTCATTATATGTTTTCTATGTTCGTTAAGATTTGAAGAAAATTTTGAAAAAAAAATTGAGGGGGGGGGGGGNAGGGGTGGGGGTTCTCGTGAGGATTCCAAATCGGGGGCGTAATTAGACCCTAAATTTGACATACCTACTAAATTTGAAGTCTCTGGCTCTTACCATTCTCTTTTTAGACAGGATTAATGAAAACCGCTTTAAAGCGGTAAAAACCGAGAGCGGTATATTTGATTGTACACAAAAGTTTCGAAGCAAACTGAGACACACATACAAATATGACATACATACAAAATTTCAAATCTGTAGCTCTTACCATTCTCCTTTTAGACAGCAATACTGAAAACCGCTAATAAGCGGCAAAAATTGCCAAGGGTGTATTCGATTGCACCCAAAAGTTTCAGGGTACAATTAGAGCCCAGATGGGACCTAAATACCAAATTTCAGTGGCAAAAGTGCCCATGACGGCGGACAATCGGATTTTTTTTATTTGATTTTTGGATTCTACGTACCTTGAAACGTATAATATCAAATTTTGAGGGAGGGTATTTTTTTCGTGACGAATCCAAAGGTTCATTATTGAAAATAATAAACCAAAATTATAAGGGGTAATTTGAAACCCAGAGACTCGAACACTTATTAAAAGCAGGGTGCACATTGATACGTTCCGTCTCCTTTTAGCTCGTATGTATTTTTATAAATTATTTTTAGAATAGATTAATTATTATTATTATTTAGAATCAAATGTACTCCCCTCACACTGATACTGTCCGTCTACCGTCTACAATAGCTCTCACCTCAATTCTCAATACAAACTTTGCCTTCAGTGTAACATTATCAAAAACTATTATTCATGTGTTCCTTTACTTTAGGATTTGTTTCTACAGAGTGTCTAAATAGTATTTGTTTCTACAGAGTTTCTAAAAAAGGAACGCAGCTCAATTTATTGAGAACGTTTCGATTTTCGAAAAACGCTGAAACATGTGTTTCTTAATTCTGAAGGGGAAACTTTTTCTAGAGTTTTCCAAACTTTGGTACATTCAGAGGATCAACTTCAAAATCTTAATTAGAACCACCCCTTTTGCATTGCATTTTTGAAAAGTAAAGAAACGAAAAATATTCCAACAGTAAGTTCAAGTTGAACTTTTCAAACACTTTTGCAATCATAAAATTGCGCCCGTCTGAAATGGAGTCTAGTTTGAAAGTTCGGAAAACACTGAACAATTTATGCCTCATTTTTTTTTTTTTTTTTTTTTNCCTCATTTTTTTTTTTTTTTTGTTGTTGTTTTCTTTTCAAAAATGTACTGTTAAAAGGGTGGTTCTATTTAAGAATTCAAAATTGACCCCTCTGGGGCCTCCCTGGAATGTTTCCAAATTTATATCCACGGGAAAAAAAATCCCCTTTGGAATGAAAGTACCCGTTTTAGCGTTTGTCTAAATTTGAAACCGTTCTCGTTAGTTCCGCTCTTCTTAAGTTTGGACGTGGACGGAGAGTGTCAGAAAGTGTCAGTGTGCTCGCTGCTTTCGTCGGAGAAACTATTTGGATACTTAAATTTTGAATCCACGTAACATGGATGATATAATTTTACACTTTTTATTGTCTGCAATTATTTTCAAAGTAAAACCTGGGGCATATTTGACCTCACTACCTTATATTATCATTATTAATAAAATATAAATACCACTTATTGACTGACTGACCAATCTATGAACCTACGAGATTTACACAATATACAAAGTATCTATATTATAATTTCGAAAAGTTGCATCATTTTTTATTTTGTTTTCTACAAAAATGTGCGGGTTTCAGCAAACTGACCTAAATTTAGCTTTAACAGTCTTTACAATGACCAGTTCTATGTACTGGGATGACCTAGAGCGTATACCATCATAGTTCTAGACAAAGGCCATCAAAATCTTTTCGGTGACTTTAATCAACCTGTTTCTACCATTATTCAAGAACATGAATCTATAAATGGGATGAACGTTGATTTTGAGAGAAATGCCGCTACTGCAACAACATTAAGCCCACTGGAGTTTAGTGTTGACCTTATCTTCATGATAGCCGATCCTACGTACCAGGAGGACTTGGAACAAATACCATCACAGTGCTATCCTAGGGCCTTCTAAACCTTTTTGGTAATCTTATTTGTATCATTTTTCGAAATATGGAGAACAGTTGATTGTAAGAGGGACACCGATACAACAATAATATTTATACCCAACACCCCCACTAGCTGAGAACGTTATTTTCCGTGTGGCACATACATATAAATTGGAGTGTTCCAGTACGAACGTTTTTCTGTCGACGAAAACGATTCGTAAATGAAAACGTCCAATGATCCAGTAGCGTCTGTAATTAAATGAAGATGGACCCCAAGATGGTTGGTTCTTCGTACCGGGGCTACCCTCGGGCACGGCCAAAGACCATCAACACCGTTCCGATGACAACTCACTGTGTTTTTCCTCCGTTGGACCCAGCCGTGCTGCTCCAGATACTTCCTCAAAGAGTTGGTATATAAATCCTTGCTAAACCCTGAAATATCTGATCGTTGTCGTGTATGTATGCTGGCTGCTCATGATGTATATCATGAGCAGCCAGCAACTATTCATCAAACCCAGCTAATCTAGAGCCGTCAGCATTTTAGACAGATACTGTTGGAGAGGCCGCCTTTCTTGGCCTGGAGACACAGTGAGAGTCGTTGAGAACGTTAACAACAACAACATTAAATGAAGATGTTCCCATCTTCATCTTCGTCTCTCCTTTCAGACTTCAAATTTGAGGTTTTGTAGAAGTATCATGTAATTATGAATGTTTTTTTTGTTGTTGTTTTTTTAAAGACACAATTGTCGGTGAGGGGATTATTCCTTCGACGGGAAAAATGTTATGTGTGAAAGCGATGTTATTTGAAATTCTTTACATCTTTCTCATAAAGTTAGTTTTAAGAATTAAACTTAGCCAGTGTCTATGGCACGTCAAATACACCAGTTCCCGTTCGATCACTGAAGTTAAGCAACGTCCAGCGAGGTTGTTCCATGTGAGTGTCCACGTGGGTTCGCGCCCTCGTGATGTTGTCTATTTTTCCGGCCCAACCCAAGGGTAGCTGGTTTGCTAGTTTCCAGCAATTGGAGGGTAAAACCCCCGTCTCGAATGACCAATAGATGTTAAAGGGACGTTAAACCAAATTAAAAAAAAAAAAAAAATTAAACAGAATTTTATGGTTGACGATCGTTGAAACATTATGAAGCCTTCGCTAGTGCTTCTGGGGTATAATATACTTCTGGTAGTTGAAAGAAACATCAGGAATTATCAGAGCTGATAAACTCAGATGACGAAAATCTAGAACAAGACTCAATGTCACAACCATGCGTTAGCTGATAATTATTATGAAATCTCTATCGCCTCAAATTTCGACAGTGGCGGCTTTTAACCTGGAATTTTTTGTGAAATTAGCGAATCAACAGAAATGATCTAAACTGCTCTTGTCTATTCGCCCTCATGATGACCGGTTCTACGCACCAGGACGGCCTGGAATGCACACCATCATAGTTCCAGCCAAGGGCCATCAAAATTTTTTCGGTAAACTCATATCAATCTCTATTATAATCTGTTTCTACCATTTTAATTAATCATGAAAAGAATCTCTGTCGCCTTAAATTGCTAAGTTTAATTCTATAAATGAAAAGAACGGTTAATTTCATGAGAAAAACCGCTACTAATACTACTACTCCTGTCTGTTGATCTAAACTACTAATATCAAAAATATCATCGTTTTTCTCATGAATCTCATGTAACTGTATTTTACAAACTATCTCCATTTTCCAGATTTTAGCAAATTTCGGAAAAAAGCAACTCTGGAATATTAATATATTTTGTAACTCATTTCCTTGTGTTGTTACTGAAGTAATTATATGTATTGCAGTGATTGGCATGGCACTGGGAATATCAATTATCAGCCCCCAAGAATAGATGTATGACATTCTAATTTTTTAGCTTTAGACTGTTTACCATTGTGTCCGATGATAGCCAGATGTAAGACTACATGTGGTAGTCTTATACATCTGACCACCCTCGGGCACAATGATGCCACAAATGAATAAAATTAATGGGAAGTTCACAAACTCAGGAAAAAATGTGAGCAGTCAAATATTTGTAGAATTTTACATACATAGATTAGGAATATGCACGAAAAAAATGCAGATTCTACTTTAAAAACGAAAGTTAATAACAGTTTGCCGTGCATTGAGTTATTTGACGAACATATCACCAACAGAATCACACGCTGTGGAATTAATTAAGAATTGATGGTTCATTGCGCCATCAATTTGTGAGAATCCTGCCACATTAAATAAAGCCATTAAAAAAAAAAAAAAAAACTGAAAGAAAATGACGTGATATGTACAACACTAGACTTTTGTATGGGGTTTCCTGATGTCACAGGTCTATGATAATATACCGCAATTGACAATGCCCTTTAAGTCAACATAAACAATGCCATCGCTCAAATTCAGCGAAGTCATTGAAAATTAGACCATCAGATCCGAATATCCATCGAGGCGATAATAAATTTATCATATGCCCGTACTACTCAATAGTGTAACTTTTCATGGTATAATAGATTATTAAACTATAGATTAGGCCTACCACCAAAGCTATAATGCCCTCACAGACTGGCAAGTCTGCCAACATCGACCCGCCCTTTAGTTAGAATTACGAGAATTGAGACAGCGTAGTTGCAAAGAAAACATTTGTAGACGACCATAGCTAATTCGATCAAAAATACAATAATTCTGCTGATCTGTTTGGCGCAAAATCTTTATTAAATATTCTATGACCGGTGTAAATTTTATTGTAATAATATTTTTATTTTGCACCACTTTGTAATTGTCAATTAGACGTTCAGTGATTTGTAAAAAATAGCAAAAAAGCAACGTTGCCCCTCGTCATGCCCATTTTTGTAAACAAAGTGCGTTTGTTCTTGTGTCTCAACTTCCGATATTCAAGCTGAAGATTATAGTTTCATTTACATCTATAATCCTGCGCCGCCCTTTTGTTGACTAGTGCAGATATATTTTTGTTTACATTAATTAAGTTTTATTCTGTAAACTAGCAATTTATTATTACTTTCGTTTAACCTTCACCATGAAAAAATATATGTCACCTCTTTGCTCTGCCGATCATGCGCGGATATAGGGGATGGCCCGGGGGACACGTGCTCCCCCCCTCAGTTTTTTTAAACGAGCGGTGTTCCTCAAATTTCATTATACCTAATCACGTAAATGTTTTTTTAAAAAGTCAAATGAATGGTGATCCGCTGTGTCTTTTATCCCATTGAGAGGGGAAGTGGGCACGGGTCCCTAAATAATTCCCAATCCCAAGGCTGAATAGAAATACGTGACAAAAAAAATCGTCAAAAATTCTGTCATTCGTCATGGCACTTTTTTCGTCATCAATCGCTTATCACCCTTATGAAAGGTATTTGTGGTAAGCTCTACAGCTTTTAATAAATTAGGTATTGTACCTCGATAAACATTGCATTAAAAAGTACTGCCCAGGACACGAACCACCGGTCTCTAGGTTACGTGTCCCTCCCCCCTCCAAATTTTCTATTAGGTATATTGTGCGATTGTGCCCACCCCCCAAACGAGAGGACTATATCCGTGCATGCTGCTGATTCACAAGAAATGGGCTCATAACAATATGTAATACCTCAGTCCGTCCTTTGGAGCGACTACAAGATCACTCTACTACGAGCGACTGATCCAAATGAATGTATGTAAACCTCTTCCACTGTAAGCGTTATCTGTTATAAGCTTACAGTGGACGTGGATGAGGTTCCACTTACCTTCATTCATTTGGATCAGTCGCTCATAGTAGCGTGAGCTGGTAATCGCTCTCAAAGTAGGACTGCCCTTAGGTTGTACCTAATCAGCACAGTTTGCAGTCAGGTCAAAATTTTGTAGAAGACATATCTGCTATTATTACACACTCGGTCTAAACGTGTTTTGGCGTAATCCAGAGGAGCAAATTAGTACCTAATTGGCATAATTCAAAGGAGCCAATTAGTAACTAATTCGAGTATAAAATTGTGAGATACTCGTAATATGCCAATGTCAACACTAAATGAAAAAAAGGCTTTATTTTATTCATGGAGATTTGTGTAAAATCAAAACTGTTCTTACGATTGCGGAACGGTTGGAATTTTCTCCCTTTTATTTCAGGCAAACACCATAAACATTCAACAATTTGGGTCGTCTTATCACCGTCGCTTTGACATTAAATTGGAACCCAAATATAAACATTAATACTGATAAAAGAAAATGGCTAGCGTTCTAAATGAGGTCCAACCTTGACAAGGCCGGATTAACCTTGCGCGGGGCCTGTATCACTTTTACTGAGCGGGACCACCTCCCCCCACCTGCGCAGTCTAAGTAGTCTACTTTTTGGAGCCAGTACAAAAATTGATTATATTTTGGCCTTTTGGTTTAGTACCTACAGTTAGTAGAGAAAAGTGAAATTAAATTTTGAGTATACCAACATCGATAAAACATGGTTACCGCTCATGCAACATGCACAAAAGCAATAATTGAATTCAGTAGCTTACTTTTTATACTTTCCTAAATTACATTTTACTGCATACCTACTTTGAAGAGTTGGGGGCCCCGTCAAAATGATGTTTTTTCAATTGTCAACCCAGAAATGTGGAAATATCTAGTGTAAGTTATCAAAGCGCGGGGCCCGTAGCACGTGCTACAAGTCCTACTATTGCTAATCCGGCCATGACCTTGACTATAGTAATGCTTTGGGATCGGTCTTAAGTTTTTTTCCTTCTTTGACCTCCAACTACCCAAGATATTATACTCCAGGCGTTCAATTACCTACTATGTTTTCTACTAGGTCTTTCTATAATTTTAGGCCCGCGTTACATAGGGATGCTCATGCAAGTTCTTTTAGTAATTGACCGAACAAAGTGAGGTCTACTTCTAACACAACATTTTTTTTTCTATTGTTTGTCTATGGATGCCTTGTGCTTTCATGAACTTTAATTACGCTTATAGAATTAGTTTGGCCCAATGGGACCACCGTGGGTATCATGGTGGCATAAATCTTCAAGTCAAAGTTAATAGAAGAATCTAATAAAAAAAAATGAGTTTCCTAACTTTAGATTCTAAGGTGTAATTGTCTTAACTGGAGAGTTATATACAGGTTGTCTTCACAAGAAAGAGTTTACCCCATAATACAAGCTCAAAATCTCCGACCCCACTTGATACTGTTAAATCGGGGTCTGTTAAGTATCATTTCAAAGTGATGACCACTAGAACTCAGAATCTGTTTTAAATATACATAATACAATGTTCTTGCCGGGGAAAGTTAGGGCGGTAGTACATTGGTAGCGGCTACAAGTGCAAGTTACTACGAGCAAGTTCAAGTGACAAATCTAGCTCCAGGAGGATGGATTTGAAGTTTGTAGTGTAGTTGCCCTTTAAGTTGCTCGTAGGAGCGTGAGCTTGTAGTGGCTTCCAAAGGATGACCTGGGTTAGGTCAAGTTATGGAGTAAGCAACTACTTCAGCTACCAGCTAACTGTTCTCAAATCTGTCTTGGGCCATATTCTTTCAGTTTGTAAGGCTCTTAATGTTTATTTCTTGCAAAATTTCATTACCTCCATCTTATAAACTCTTTTTTTGGTCTTTCAATAGGTCCTGTTTTGTTTTTATCCTAGCTATAGAAAATCAGTGTTTATGAGTTTAGGTCGACAGTAAGGAAAATCCCTTCACCTCAAAGTAAGCATGGAGTCGAAAAAATCACCTACATCGTCGGATAATAAAAATAGAATGAATAAATAATGACATCATCGGTTCTGATGATAGCCAGATGTTGAAACTGCTGCTCTAAGGAAGTTATTGTTTGCTGCTATAGTTTTTAATTGTCATCATACATCCAATCCTGGAGGTTAATAATTTTGCAAAAGCTTCCAGAACCATGCCAATTACTGCCAATCATGACGTCAGTAAGATAATAATATTGCAGAGTTGATTTCTGTGTTATTTTATACAATCAGCTCTGGTGGCCTCGGTCCTTGAGGATGTCACCCCCATTTTTTACTATGAAAGTTTACAATAGGATGTCTAATATAAATTTGTTAAATAATAATTACTATGGAAAATGGAAGTTACTGTCATAATTTGATTGAAAGAAATTAGGGCAAAAACAACACTATTGATTTGTCCCACAAATATAAAATGGTGGTTCACATGGTGAGCTTCTGAGTTTTTTTGCAGGCGAAATGTGTGCCCCTTGCCTCTGAGAGAATAAATGGAAGATGGTTATCCTTAGAAATGTTCTAATGATTATTATCATGATACTTAAAGATTAAACTTTTTATCTCACAGGTAGATAATGAAAATCTCGACGTTATGTAAAATATGTCACGCAAATAATAATCATTTTACACTATATAAATTGTGAGACTCAGTTGCTTAAGATCATTCGAAAAAAGACAATCTACGGAGCAGATTTTAAATTTAAGATTTAAAATCATGAGCAGGGCAATTTTTGCGAGTCTCTGTCTGGTGCAGGTAAGCTATTTGTTACTATTTTAAACTAATTTCCAATCTTGTTTAAACTAAACGTCCTCATGTTGGCACAAGGACGACCTACCATCACAGTTCCAGGTTCCAGCCAAGGACCATCAACACCTTTTCGGTAAACTCATATCAATCTGTTTCTATACCATTTTAATTAATCATGCATCTATAAATGGGAAGAATGGTTTATTTCGTGAGAAAAACTACTACTACTACATTTTAAACTAATAGAAGACATTCCTCCTTTCTTGATATTAAGTGATTTTTCGTCCTAACGATGGCCGGTTCTACTCAACAGGAAACCCGGAACGACCATCACAGTTCCAACCAAACTTTTCGGTTACCTCATATCCACCTATTTCTACCATTCTTCCAAACCTGAATCTCCTTTTTTTTAAATGTTGTTTGTGCCATTTTTAAAAAAACATATATCTAGAAATGTGAACAAGAGTTGAAACACCCAACGACCTGAAGGTGTTTACAGAGATAAAGAGAGGAGATAGGATCAAATTTAGAAACAGATGGATTGATTTAAATCCAATATCTTTGAAAGTAAAAGCTTTTTTGTTGGAATCATTTTAGTAAAGCTTTCGGTAATTTTCGACAAGGAAAAAATCATAAAGAAAAAAAGTTCTATTAATTATCACTAGAAAATCTAATGTATTATTATTTTTTTTTGTTTTTTTCTTCATTGTTCCAGATTTGTTTCATCGCTGCAACAGCTTTTCCTCCACCTGCACTTCTACCACCTCTACCATTGCCACCCGTTCTTCCCCCACCACCCCCACCATCATGCGCACCTACAATTGTTGAGAAACCAACCTTTCTTGTAGAACCAGTCCAAACGGTGGTACCAAAGCCAACAATTCAAATCCAACCAGTAGTTGAAACTGTTGCCAAACCCGAATTTGTTGTTCAAGATGTTCCAGCAGTTGTTACCAAACCCGAGTTTGTTATCCAAGAAGCTGTTCAAACATTGATCAAACCTGAATTCGTCGTCGAATCTTTACCAACACCAGTTGCCAAACCAGAATTCGTCATTGAAGAAGCAACTGAATACATTACCAAACCCGAATTTATTGTACAAGATGTTCCCACAGTTGTGCCAAAACCATCAATCGTTATCCAACCACAACCAGTCCCAGTTGTCAAACCAGTATTCCAAATTGTACCTGTACCAGAAGTGATCACAAAACCAACTTTCTCCGTCGCTGAAGTTCCAGAAGTTGTAGCTAAACCAGAGTTTGCTATCACCCCAGTTCCAACTCCTGTTTCCAAACCAAACTTTGTGTTGGAAGAGACTGTAGTTCCAGTCGCGAAACCAGAATTCGTTGTCCAACCCCAAGTCATCCCAGTTGCAAAACCAGAATTCGTCATTCAAGATGCCGTAGTACCTGTTCCAAAGCCAGTTTTCGCTCCAACACCAGTGCCAACTCCTGTCGCTAAACCAGTTTTCTCAGTAGCCCCAGTACCAGTTCCAGTTGCTAAACCAGCATTCGCCGTACAACCTACTGTAGTAGACGTGCCTAAGCCAGAATTCGTCATTGCACCTACACCTGTACCAGTCAACAAACCAGCTTTCGCTATTGAAGAAGTAGTCGAAACTGTTGTGAAACCAAACTTCGTTGTAACTCCAGTAACTGAAACTATTGTCAAACCGGAATTCTCCGTCGTGCCAGTTCCAGAAGCCATCACTATTCCATCATTTAACCTGGCACCAGTTCCACAAGTCATTACCAAACCAAACTTTGTTATTCAAGAAACCAATGTTGCTGTACCAAAACCTGTATTTGCTGTTGAGGATGTTACTGAAGTCATCCCAAAACCAGAATTTGTCATTACAGATGTTCCACAGACCTTGGTTAAACCAAGCTTTGTAATTGAAGACGTTCCTCAAGTAGTTTCCAAACCAACATTTATTGTTGTTCCATGTTCTGCACCAGCTCCACTGCCCCTGCCAGCTCCACTGCCTCTGCCAGCACCACTGCCTTTGCCAGCTCCACTGCCCCTGCCAGCTCCACTGCCCCTGCCAGCTCCACTGCCCCTGCCAGCTCCACTGCCTCTGCCAGCTCCACTGCCTTTGCCAGCTCCACTGCCTTTGCCAGCTCCACTGCCTTTGCCAGCTCCACTGCCTCTACCTCCTCTATTACCTCTACCAGCACCACTTCCATTGCCTCTCCCATTACCACCAAAACCTTGCCACTAAATATTAATTTCATCCTAGTACAATTCTCATACCTCATTTTCATTTTTGAGATCTCAACATCTATATAATATTATGTCCCATTTTCTACTTTTCTAACTGTTCCTCAGTTTCTTGTTTATCCCTCTCGTGCTATTTATTCTTTTTGAGGGCACTCTTTTTTTACTTAATGTTATATCTTTGTTGATCTCTCAAACAAAACCTAATTTTGTCAGTGGAGATTTTTTTCTACGAATTTCATAATGTTTAGTGAACTTGCCTAAATTAGACCAACCTTTGTTCTCTCGGTTTCAACTGTAAAGAGTAATGAAATGAAATCACTCATCCTTTGGTTGGTAGCACATTAAGAATAGATTTACACCAATTTTTCTATAACATTCTTACATGCACTTCAGAATTATTCCTACGAGGCAAGGCCAAGTAGTAAGCTGGAAAGTTTCCCGTGTATATAAAAAAACTTATTTGTGTAAATCTAGGAATTTCTCTACTGACAAAACATAGCATTCACATTTAGTTATTATGTTTAGTTGTTTAGTAAACCGATGAGTGCAATCTAAGTCATTTTCCTTTTTCAAATTTAGTATCTATAAAGTAGATCTTTCTTTGATATCCCCTTTTCTCATAACTTGTAAATATGAATTATAATGTAAATATAATTGAAGAATTCAATCATCTGCGAATTATTTTTTTAATTTTACTAATTTTATTAGTATTAATATCTTCTAGCATATTGTCGATTTTCGATTCGAAACTACAACGATACACGCTGTATGAATTTTTAATTTTTGATATTTTCAATAGTGAAACCCTCAACATAAGTTTCGAGGTCCGTAAAAAACATAAAAAAAAGTTTGTTCATCCACTGGAGATGAAGAATTCCATGATGTAAAAAAAGTAGGAAATGCTAATGGGTAAATATAATCTGTCAACGCTAAATGGCAAAAGCGCCACTTACGGTGGACGACTTGTGCTTAGATCCAATCCATACTAATATATAAATGCGAAAGTAACTCTGTCTGTCTGTCTGTCTGTATGTATGTATGTATGTTACGCTTTCACGCTTAAACTACTGAACCGATTTTGATGAAATTTGGTATGGAGATAGACTAAACTTTAGGAAAGGACATAGGCTACTTTTTATCGCGAAAAAAAGGCGTTGAAACTATAAACGGCCATGCCTCTAAGGCGCCAAGCGAAGCGGGCGTATCCTGCTAGTGTTACCATATGTAAATTTTACTGATTAATTTTCACTACAGATTTTACATACCATTATTCGTGAGCTAAATTCCTCTTTAGTGCCGAATAAGCCTCAACAGGGCTTTTTGTGCTTGGAATGTAGACTTTTTACCTAGCCAAAGCCAAAGATCTAAGCAAGCTTGATCAGCCTTTTGGCTTGCTATACCATTTAAATTATTATATAAATTACCATAAGCGTACTGTTGATGGCGAGTGTAAGTATTCCCTATTTTTTTTTTTTTTTTTTTTTTTTTTTTTTTTACATAATCGAATTTTCCATCAAATTCTAAATTCAATCGGGTATTTTTTTTCCTTCAGTGTCGGGAAATTTTCCACTCCAAAGAAGATACATGTGGGACATATCAAATGAAAGGTTCCGTCATGCTGATTCAAATGGTAATAATAAAAAATAAAATGAAAATTGTATTTTTCCAAATTTCAAAGTATGAATGGCTATCTATCATTCTCTGAAATTCGGATTTTTTATTATTATTTCATTTTCCTCTGTTGCCTTTCGATCCAGAATGACGGTAGCTTTCGTTTGAAACGTCACACATGTATCTTTGGAGTGGAAAAATTTCTGACACTAAAACGAAAGCTGGTTTTGAAATAAACTTGAAGGACAGCCTTGGCAGATCTGTTCAATTGTTCCCCTTGATATCGTGAAATTTTAGTCTGAATAGTTTTCTTGTATTCCCAACAGTTTCGGAGATATTTAGACTGCGTAAAATAAAATGAACCACCCTGTGTACATGCGCGGATATAGGGGAGGACCCGGGGGGCATGTGCACCCCCAATTTTTTTAAGCGGGCGATATTTTTCAAATTGTATTATACCTAATCACGTATTTTTTTTTAAAAAAATCAAATGAATGGTGATCCGCTGTGTCTTTTATCCCATTGAGAGGGGAGGGGGGGCACGAGCCCTAAACAATTCCCAAACCAGAGACTAAATAAAAAATCGTCAAAAATTCTGTCATCCATCATGGTACGCTTATAAAATCGCTTATCACCCTCGATAAACATTGCATTAAAAAATACTGCCCAGGACTCGAACCCCGGGTCTCTAGGTTACGAGTCCCTCCCCCTCCACATTTTCTGTTAGGTATATTGTGCAATTGTGCCCCCCCCCCAAACAAGAGGGCTATATCCGCGCATGTCTGTGTATAGATGTAAAAAAAGAATGATGTATACCTATTAGGTCAGGATAATAATTATGTTACATTTTCTGGTCGTCTGATTTGTTACTTCTTTAGCTAAACCTGCAGCCTAGGGTACAAGAAGAGGCGAACTAATATTGTACCCCAAATACTCTCAGATCACTGGGCCGTTCAGAAAGAATACCCTTAATTACATTTCATTCAGGTCGACCGTGGAGTGGAGACAGGGATCAGTTTTAAGCGAATGAAAGGTGATATAGAAAAATGATCGTGATGATTGCAATAATGAGATATCCCGCCTACCTCTATAAATAGGAGATGATCTCTGTGTATAATTATCTAAACTGTATGGGGAGCAACACTTCAGGTGGTTTACAAAAACTTGATTTTTTAACCAATTATTAACCCAATTAGAGAGATTAGGAAATGTTTTAACGGACATGCCTCTATTGCGTATGTATACAAACGACCAACATGGACCCATG
The DNA here is from genome assembly GCA_012654025.1 of Pachypsylla venusta. NCBI lineage: Eukaryota > Metazoa > Arthropoda > Insecta > Hemiptera > Aphalaridae > Pachypsylla > Pachypsylla venusta. Next base: position 5,150,771 of record CM022885.1, read on the forward strand.
ACGGCCAATAAAAATCTAGTTTAATTTTTTTTTTTTTTTGAAAAAGTTGCCTCAACATACCTCCCGGTGTAGGAGCCGTAGGGGATTGGGAGTATAATAGAGCATTTATTGTATTTGGGTGTGTGTTTAGAACGAATTTGCGTGAAATTTATAAAAAGTGTTCCCTTTTATGAGAAGATTATCAATAAATATAGATCTTGTAATAAGTGGAATGAATCCGAAAATTTTGAAAATAGTGTCTGTACATATATTATTAGAGACGAATTTCATTTCGTGGGGTTCCTACTCTACACAATATTATTAAATTGTAAACAAATAATAAATCATACCGGCTGGTAGTGGGTGGATAACCTGCTTAGGCCATTTAAAAAGATGTATATTTCATTCATTAGGTGACATCAATGGTATATTAGGTTATCAAGTTATCATAATATATTAGGAGACTGCATGTAATAAGTTCTATGAGAATGTAAATGAGTTTTCCTGCTGATTTTAAGGTTTTTAATTGTCTTCTTGTATATACAGGGTGGGCCAAACGTCACCATGGGGTTTAAAAATTTAATAACTTTTTCGTTTATATATATAAATAACACCTGGAGAATAAATAATGGAGAGATTCACAACTGAACAAAGAATCAGAATAATAGAATTTTATTATTTAAATCAGCGATCAATTATCTTTTAAGGCAAATTTTTAAAGAGCGAATAATTTCCAGATTTAATTGGCCAGCGCGTTCGCTAGATTTGTCAGCACCCGACTATTTTCTTTGGAGTTATTTGAAGAAGCGAGTATATGTGAACAAGCCGGAGACAATCCTTAACTCAAGGCCAACACTGTTGCAGAAATTCGAACGCTATAGCCACAAATTTTGTAAGATGTTAAAGAAAATTTTAAAAGAGCTCATTATTTCGAAGCTGAAATCGAAGGCCATTATTTAAGTGACGTTATTTCCATTACTAGTGTAAAAAAAATCTATTTTGTATATTTTATAATCTCAAAAAAAAAAAAATATTTAAACGAAAAGTTATTAAATTTTTAAACCCCATGGTGACTTTTGGCCCACCCTAACAGTAATATTAGCATAATTACACCAGTAATACAAAAGAATGAGTTACATAACGGAAGACTGATTTTCACCACAGGTCAGGTAGACTCGGCCCATGATGTCGCCCTCCCTTGACTTTTGAGAAACTAAGTAACCCCGGTCGTCCTTGGGAAGTGACTTCAGGCTTACCCTACTGCAAGTGACTATACACTCTACTTGTAGTAGCGTCTAGTAACGTGAGCTTGTAGTCGCTTCCAAAAGACGATCACATTAAAAACTTACTATAGTAGTTGTGCAGGGCCGGATTAACAATAGTAGCACTTGTAGCACGTGCTACGGGCCCCGCGCTTTGACAACTTACACTAGATATTTCGACATTTTGGGGTTGACAACTGAAATAATAAAATCTAATTTAGGAATGTATAAGAGGTAAGTAGGGCTTCCAATCCCGCATGCGGGATTTAAGCTCAATCCCGCGGGATCCCTTATTTTGTAATATTATAAAATATATTACACTTGTATTAGGAAATATACGAGTATTACACTTGTATTTTTCAATTTCTTATAGGAAATTGAAGTTCTAGTCTAGCTCTTTCTAATCTGGTTTTAGGCGGAAGCGCCAAAAAGTGGCCTTCAACCCCTAATTAGTATTACACTTCAACCTAAGTTGTATTTTTCAATTGCTTGTAAGGTACCACGTTTAAAGTTCTAGCTATTATCGTACTCATTTTTAGCAGGATATGCGAAAACCACTAAAAAGCGGCATAAATCCGCCAACGGTATATTCGATTTCCACCAAAAGCTTATTTGCCGTTCATGGCATAAAATGTTCAAATTTCAAGTTTCTATTAACACTTGCCGTTCTTGAGGTATCTCTTGTTCACAGACGGACAGAAGACACACACGGACCAATGGCTGAAACTCGAGATTTGGGCTTGGGCTCTGGGGACCCCAAAACGGCATTGAAAACTCGTCATCGAAAATGTCAGCCCATTACAATACTTTCCTTTTTATAAGGGAAGTAAAAATGATAAAATACCGGTTTTCTTTTTTTTTCTATCCCGTCAAGTACGAGTGTGATCATATGATCACAGTAAACAGCTGACGCTTTTTCTCTCTTAGGCTACTTCTACGGGTGGGTTTTAAGAAACAGAGTATCACTATGTGTTTGGAAGAGTATTTACTTTCTGTGTGAGAAAAGATTCATTGGGTGAATATCGATTTTTTTCCTTTTATCGATGTGCAAAATTTGACAAAATATTTCGATGGACCTGGACCACTGGTAAGTAAAAAATATATTTTTTAAAAAAATAACATTAAAAGTTTAACCGTAAAATAATATTAAAAACAACATTTAAATTATTTTAAAATAATTTAATTCAAATTAGCTTAAATACAGGCGGTGTTAGTTGACCGGAAAGTGCGCGTGATCATATGATCACACTCGTCCTATACGCTGTCATAGCATTTTCCTAAACATAAATGGTATGATTTTATATTTTGTTCTAACTGTCCTAAGGGACACTTTTTTTCTCCTCCAGTGCGGTTTTACTGGTTTCATATGTTTTTTTTTTTCAATTTTTCATGCTCAATATTCATTTGGGGTAGAGTGAGTTACTGAGATGAAAGTACCTAGTAACTTATGTTTTTGTATTCAATCTTTGTTTCAGGCAACTTGGTAACTTACCTCTCAACAATGAAATCACTGCTGTAGAGGTTCCAGAATTGCTTGCAGATCCCATTTATTGTGATTCTGATGACTCGGAAAACGAACTAGTAGCAGAAGTATATGTCACTCCACCAGAACCATGCGCACTGACGGATGAAGACGATGAAGATGAACGGGGTGTTTTGGACAATATAACCTCCGGCTACTCAGAGTTGAAGCAGAATTAGTAATCCGAGGAGGTCAGCGTATTGGTGCTAACTATGATTTCCAGTCAAATGATAAAAAGAGGAAACGAAATTGGATAAAGGGAGATTTTGAAGAAACGCAATATAATCACACTAAGTTTGAGACATTTGATTACAATAAATTCAAAAATTTGAATCCTGTTCAATGTTTTGAACTCTTTTTTACAGTCATTTCACTGTTAAGGGATGAAACAGATAAGTATGCTGAATTCAAAAGTTTTCCTCATCCAAATGTTTCATCTGACGAAATGAAAGCTTTCATCGGGATCCTCATCCTGTCAGGCTACAATACCGTGCCTGGTAAGAAGTCCTATTGGGAAACAAAACCAGATCTACACAATGAATTCCTTGCTGATTGCATGGGCCGCGACAGGTTCATCCAAATTATGCGATTCATGCATGTTGCAGATAACAGTGCAATTGATGAAACCGACAAAATATACAAGTTGCGGCCGATGATCAGTATTTTGTACCTACAGAACATTTAGATTATGATGAGAGCATGATCAAGTACTATGGGCAACATTAATGTAAACAATTCATAAGAGGAAAGCCCATTCGTTTTGGATATAAGCAATGGAATTTAAATTCATCAGATGGTTATTTGATCAACTTTGAAATCTATCAAGGAAGAAACCTCAATAGTAATACAGAACAGTTAGAACATGCTGTAAAAAGTCCAGGTCGGCCTTTGCGTGGAGTGCTTTTCTGTGTACCATAGACCGTAAAATGTGCTTTTGATTTTTTTATTCTTTTTTTAAGTCAAATTTTAACATTTTATTAAAATAAAACAATAATTGAATCTTTCGATCACTTTTCTACTTTTGTTTTGTCCTTCATTGTAGCAGCTACCTTATAATAAAATATCACTATGAATATAAATGTGAAGACAGCGTAGTGGACGAGTGTGATCATATGATCACGGCCATTTTCAGGTAGTTATAGGAAAAATTTACCTGATTTTTTTTTTCGACTGTATTGTTTTATCCATAATTACACAATATTAATGAAAAGTCAAAGAAAAATCGACGGAAAAAAATCCTCGTCCTTGGAGGGACTATCTTTTTTTTTTCTATTCCTTCACAATACCTGAAATCATTTTTTTTTTTAAAAAAATATTTTTGTTGCGGGATTAGAGCTTCCGGATCCCGCAGATTGCAAATCCCGCAAAAAACGCGCGGATCCCGCAAATAGCGGGATCCCGCATTTGCGGGATTGGAAGCCCTAGAGGTAAGCTATTGAATTCAATATTGCATTTGTGCATGTTGCATAAGCGATAACCATGTTGGTATACTCAAAATTTAATTTCACTTTCCTCTACCAGCTGTAGGTACTAGACCAAAAAGCCAAAAGATAATCAATTTTTGTACTGGCTCTAAAAAGTAGACTACTTAGACGGCAAGGGGTGGGGGTGGAGGGGCCCCGCTTTATGAAAGTGCTACGGGCCCCGCGGAAGGTTAATCCGGCTCTGTAGTTGTGCATATTATTCTTCAATAACAGACTAGAGTGGCGGAGTTCGAATCGAAGCGGAGACATGAAATTAGGTAATAAAATAGGAAAGACCATTGTGACGTAGCGTTATCGTGGTACAAAAAGACAAACAGAAAAATCGTGGTGTTAAGACCACATTTCAGAGTTAATCTCTTCTATGCGGTGTATCCTGGGTGATAAAAAGCCGACCAGACACCAAACATTTTATCATTTCACATGAATACCTAGGTCCATTTAGTCGTTAAGGAAATAAATCTTTAGAGGGACACTTTTTAATACACAATAGGTAATACTTGTATAATTATTCCGACAGTCCAACCAGGCCTTTTTTTGAATGAAAGTAGGAATAAGGTAGGGTGATTGGAGGGAAGCAATGTTGCCCCCAGGAAGATTCTAAAATGAAAGTTTAGTTATAACAAACTCCTAGTTCTAGGTTGTTGGTTGGGAAGGCCCTCCCGTTGTTTTATGGCATATGGTTATACATTTTGGTTTATTATTTTCAATAATAAACACCTTGCGTTTGCTTTAGAGACGGTTTTCAGATATAACAGAGTGGAATTATGTAAAAACTCAGCTGTCAGAATAAAAAGGAGAAGAGAAGGGTCTCCCAGTACAATAAGGACATCGGCAAAACATCGACACGGTACAATTACCATTTCAAGGGAGCACGAGGCGTTCCGCCATTTACTGCTCATAATGTTTGCTCTTTGTCAACTTTTGGTATTCATTTTCCACTCTTTCTCCACAGGGTGGTCGATTTTACTTGACGCAGTCTAAATATCCCCTTATATTCCATTGTTACCACAATGAAAAATAATGGAAAATCTTACCAGAAGGGAAAATAAGGCGTTCGATCCAGAATGACGGTAGCCTTCGTTTGAATCGTCACACATGTATCTTTGGAGTGGAAAAATTCCCGACACTAAAACGAAAGCTGGTTTTGAAATAAACTTGAAGGACAGCCTTGGCAGAAAAATATTTGAATAAATTTGATGTAAAAAATAATTTATTAAAAAGGTTATTTATCTTTTGCATACGAAGTATTTGAAAGAAAAGTAGTGTAACGGTCAGGGAAGGTGATGTTGTATTTGTTGATGTTGTTGCTACTGTTGTTGTTATTGATGTTTGTTGTTGTTGATGATGCTGTTGTTGTTGCTGCTGTTGTTGTTGATGTTATTGTTGTTGTTGTTGATGATGCCGCTGTTGGTGGTGGTGGTGTTGTTGCTGCTGCTGTCGTTGATTTGTTGTTGTTGATGATGATGCTGTTTATGTTGCTGTTGTTGTTGTTGTTGTTGTTGTTGTTGCTGCTGCTGTTGTTGTTGTTGATGTTATTGTTGTTGTTGTTGTTGTTGTTGTTGTTGTTGTTGGTTTGGTGGTGGTGGTGGTGGTGTTGCTGCTGCTGTCGTTGATTTGTTGTTGTTGCTGTTTTTTCACGTGCAAAGTGAAGTATTCTCATTTTAAAAAAAAAAAAACTATTGAAATTTTGGGGGGTCCGGACCCCCCCTTGGGTACGACCTTGGTAACGGTGAATATCTTGGATGTTCGAGTTTTTACATTTCAGGACGATTCATGAGATTCACGTATCTAAAATTGGGTCAAATATCTGTGTTCGTCCGTCTAAAAAATCTTATTACCGACTTTAGGGCTTCATTCGGGTAATTTATCCTATTTTGATGACCATTTGCACAATTGAAAGAAATTTACAAGAAAATGTATTAATTAAGGTTTAAAATATTAGTATATTTCTATTTAGCTATATAAGATGTAAAAACGTTAAGAGAATAGTAGTTTCGTCCTCTCCTGGGAACATCATCGAAGCTCTGAAGATGTCCTCAGGAGAGGATGAAACTAGTTAGCACTTAATATGATTTTACATTTTTCACTTGACAATATTAATGTTTCACTTGACATTGTACCCCACTTTAACGAGCTTTACTTGATATTGAAATTTCTTGTCTTTCATATTTCTACCAAGAGTTTCAGGTGTTTTTTTTTTACTCTAATTTCTTTATTTTTTTCTATTTTGCCAACAAAGACGCCCTCAAATGCCTCGAAAATCCAAAAAAGTAGACTTAGTTGGATCAGAATTGTGCGTGCAAAATATCTTTAGGTATATGTGTTCGAAATATATTCAAGGATTCACCAAACTGACATATTTACTTTCTTCTAAGGAGATGACTCTGAGAAGAAAACTGTAGGATAGGAATTTCATTGGAGTTATCTCTGAAGAATGTAAGATTAATGTGTTGGAAGATGATTCTGTGATTCATGATAACACAGGAAAGATACGAGTATGTCTCTAAGATCAAGATAACCATTGTACAATTTCCAAACAAAGTCATCTTAAACAAACACACCTTCTAAGCTTGATCCCATTCGAGAAAACTTTGTATGATAATTGGTCCAAAGAGCAAAAAAATTTCGACAGCAGATCGTAATTTCAATCATCGCTTAATTCAACGTCAGTAGAGAATGTCCTCGGGTGTAGTCAGAAAACTTTAAGTTTAATCCGAATAGCTTCAAATGCAGAAGTCCAAATTCTGATCGCTTTATCTAATAACTTCAGTTTCTCAGTTGGTAGATTTGTAACTGTTAGTTCAAATCCAAGCTATTCAGATGAAACTTAAAGTTTTCTGACTACACCCGAGGACATTCTCTACTGACTCTACGTACTTAAATCAGGGTCGATATGTTATTCTTTGCAGTCTTAAAAACAGAAACTTCACCGGCATGAATATTGTTTATTGATGGTGCTGGCGCAGAAGTAGGTGATCAGATAAACTGTTTCTGTCATATTTTCTTCGTTTTTTTTATTTTCAAATAATGAACCTATGTAATCGTCCCGAAACAAATACCCTCCTTTGATATTTTACGTTTCAAGGTACATATAGGATCCAAAAATCGAATAAAAAAATCCGTTTGTCCGCCGTACGTCGTGATGGGCACTTTTGCCACTTAGCGTTAACCGATTTTGATTAAACTTGGTATAAAGGTTCCGTTGGGGGTTTAATTGCAATCGAACATACCGTTGGCGGTTATTGCCATTTTTATGTGACTGGCGGTGGCGAGTGGGGTGCAATTAGACACCGAATGAGACCTACATATCAAGTTTGATCAAAATCGGTCAACGCCAAGTAGCCATCATGGCGATGTACAGGGAGGGGGTGGCGGATGAATGCAATTTTGGATTCTACGCACCTTGAAACGTAAAATATCAAATTTTGAGGAGGGTGTTTTTTTACCCAAGTTTTTAATCTTTCTTCTTCTATTAAATGATACTGCAGCGTTTGGGAACTTATTTTATGCTACACAGAGATAATCACCTCACGTAAGTGGTGGCCAATTTCCGTCTCACACAGTCAGGCTCTTTCGAGGGCATTTTCCATTACTGATTGCATATTCTTTAATAATAACGCTAGAATTTCTCGAGTGATGCTGTTCTTTAGTTGTTGAATAGTTAGGTTTGTTGATGCTACTCCTTTTCTTCAGATAGCTCAGAGAAAAAGTCTGAGGCGGACAATTCAGGCGAGCATGCAAGCCTGAATTGTCATTTTTTAATTAGGTACGCATTTCTATTTAGTATCAGGATGGGATATTATTTAGGGGGCCCCCTCTCAATGGGATAAAAGACACAGCGGATTACCATTCATTTTATTTTATTTTTAAATTTTTTACGTGATTAGGTATAATGAAATTTGAGAAACACCGCCCGCTCAAAAAAAACTGGGGGACACGTGCCTTCCGTGCCCTCTCCTATATCCGCGCATAAGATTAACACGTGAACAACGGATAAAAAAGTTTGTAGTGTACTAACGAAATGGTTAACCGTTAAAAAATACATTTCGAAGTGCCCCAAAATGTATATTTTACATCCCTAACCTGCCCTCCTGAAGTAGACACGCCCCATGATGGTTTTCTCCTCAAAGATGAAAAAACTCACTAAAAGATTTTCCCCTGAGTTTGATAAATGCCTTCTTCCTTTCCTCTTTTCATCAAATTCGGACTACGCTGAACGCGTTATCGTTTTACAAAGCAATCTGGCCCAAAGTGTATCACACTGGCGTTGCACGCGGGGACCCAGGCTCGAATTCTGTAGTAATCGAAACATTTTTCGGAACTGTCCTTCGTTATTCGGAGTGCACTCAGCCCCGTGAAGACAACTGAGTAGCCACTTAAGATATGAGTAGCGACCAGTGGCGGCAATAGAAAGGCACCAATAAAAATAATAATGCTATGATTCGCACAGATGACAATGCAATATATAGTATGCGTTAACACAAATAATACCTAACACTTTATATTTACTTAGTTACCTATAATACATTTACAGAAGGACAAATCAGTGCAAAATCGGTATCAGGCTCAGGCCCGACGAGATGGTGGGGGGAATCCCCCTAGGCCCGGGATTTCCTAAGAGGCCCGGTGAGTAAATTATCATAATGAATTTTTTCCAGTTATTTTCTGAATAATAAATAAATCAACTTAAAACTTTTGAAAAAATTTCAAACACACAAAATCAGAAGTTTAGCGATAGTGGGCTAATATGGGACAATGGCTATTGCAGGACACTGATTTTGCAATACAGTGCGACCTTTCAGCTTGTACAGCAATCATAAATATTGGTATATTTCGTAAACAGTAACATCTGATAATCAAATCATTTGTTGCCAAGAAGAAGCGTACACGCCTTTTCACAACAAGCAAGTGAATTGCCTACTTTTTTTTTATTACTGCCCATACGATGATTTTGGATGAAAGAATAATAGAGGGACCCGTACATTTTTCCCCCCGGCCCGGATTTTCTGTCTACGGCCCTGATCGGGTGATACCTTTTGGTCAATTATTACAGGTCACATAACACCAGCACATATTCCTTTACATTGGAATGAATTTGAAAGTCTCTGCAACACTTTCAGTTGCATAGTAAATTGTCATAGATGTCAAAATGAGCAAGTAATACTGCCTAATGTCCTCTTACTGTGTGCGAATAATCCTTTTCAACTAATTAAGGTAAATGTGTAAACAATTGTCTAATTTCTTATCACTTTGAAGATTTGACTATAAATTGTTATGTATTTGTCTTAGCAAATTACTGGTTCTTCACCTTTTCTACAATGAACACCATATTAGCTTTTGTAGGACTACAGGTAAGTTTTATGTTTAAATAATTATTACCTATTTCATTTTTAAATAGCTACTTCAGAAAATCAGAGTTTCCATCATTTTGTTTTTTGTTCTTTGCACAACTTCAAATTAAATTCATTTTCTAATGCCTTTAAACGTTGCGCTTGCCTTACCTACTTATGCCAATCACTTTGATTTTTTTTTGTAGACCCTCTATCCACCCCTGGTGGGCGATTGAAAGGGGCGCCTGCTGGTTTTCGCCTCAATCCCCCTATCACTTTGAATTATTTTAAGTCTTGCCAAAAGTTTAAAAAAAATTACCCCTGCCCATAATATTGCACGGATCTCTTGTTAAGAAACAGTGTATCCTTCGCCAATGTTATATCTTCTTTGAAAATAGTTCGGTCAAAAGTTTTGCTAACATTTTTTCTAAAATTTCTATAAGTCGAAATCTTACAAATTTAACTCCAAAGTGTTTGTTTTCTCTCGATATTTGTTGGCCTCTCCATAAAAACAGAAAATTATAAACGAGATCATAGCCGTTACAATATGATCCACCCTTCTTTAATAAAATTTAAACTCTTTAAATAGGAAGTATACTGAAAAGTACCAATTTCAAACTCTTTATCCAAATTGATTTGAGATAGTTGCATTTTTTTACCATACCTGCACTAAGACTTTATTATTTCTTTTGAGTAATGAATTACCATTCTGTACAAAAATATTTCTTTGATAACCCGGACAATATTTCCAATAGGTATTAAAACTGAGACAAAATATAAGTACATAACAAATTATTCTATATGAAAATTAAAACATTTTTTTCTTCATTTTACAGCTTGCAGTTGTTCTAGCGCAACCAGTCTGTCCTCTTCTACCACCTTTACCATTCCTTCCTCCTCCATTACCTGTACCATTCCTTCCTCCTGCACCACTCCTTCCCAAACCACTCTTACCTCCTCCACCACCACCATGTGCTCCAGTAGTCGTACAAAAACCAACCTTTGTTGTAGAACCAGTCCAAACAGTAGTACCAAAACCAACAATTCAAATCCAACCAGTAGTTGAAACTGTTGCCAAACCCGAGTTCGTTCTTCAAGATGTTCCAGCAGTTATTACCAAACCCGAGTTTGTTATCCAAGAAGCTGTTCAAACATTGATCAAACCTGAATTCGTCATCCAATCTTTACCAACACCAGTAGCCAAACCAGAATTCGTCATTGAAGAAGCAACTGAATACATTCCCAAACCCGAATTTATTTTACAAGATGTTCCCACAGTTGTGCCAAAACCATCAATCGTTATCCAACCACAACCAGTCCCAGTCGTCAAACCAGTATTCCAAACTGTACCTGTTCCAGAAGTGGTCACAAAACCAACATTCTCCTTTGCTGAAGTTCCAGAAGTTGTAGCCAAACCAGAGTTTGCTATCACCCCAGTTCCAACTCCCATTGCCAAACCAAACTTTGTATTACAAGAGACCGTAGTCCCAATCCCCAAACCAGAATTCGTTGTTCAACCCCAAGTCATCCCAGTTGCAAAACCAGAATTCGTCATTCAAGATGCCGTAGTACCTGTTCCAAAGCCAGTTTTCGCTCCAACACCAGTGCCAACTCCTGTCGCTAAACCAGTTTTCTCAGTAGCCCCAGTACCAGTTCCAGTTGCTAAACCAGCATTCGCCGTACAACCTACTGTAGTAGACGTGCCTAAGCCAGAATTCGTCATTGCACCTACACCTGTACCAGTCAACAAACCAGCTTTCGCTATTGAAGAAGTAGTCGAAACTGTTGTGAAACCAAACTTCGTTGTAACTCCAGTAACTGAAACTATTGTCAAACCGGAATTCTCCGTCGTGCCAGTTCCAGAAACCATCACTATTCCATCATTCAACCTGGCACCAGTTCCACAAGTCATTACTAAACCAAACTATGTTGTTCAAGAAACAAATGTACCTGTTCCCGTGCCATCCTTTGTTATTGAAGAAGTAACTTCAGTTATTCCGAAACCAGAATTTGTCATCACAGATGTTCCCCAGACTTTGGTTAAGCCAAGCTTTTTAATTCAAGACGCTCCTGAAGTTATTGCCAAACCAGTATTCATTGTTGTTCCATGCTCTGCACCACCAGCACCACTTCCACTGCCTCTGCCAGCTCCACTTCCACTGCCTCTGCCAGCTCCACTTCCACTGCCTCTACCAGCTCCACTTCCACTGCCTCTGCCAGCTCCACTTCCATTACCTCTGCCACCTCCACTTCCATTACCTCTGCCACCTCCACTTCCACTACCCCTGCCAAAACTTCCATGTCACTAAACAAATTCATTTTGAAGTGAATCAATGAAATGCTATCGACAACCCCAAACATAAGTTTGATAATTTATTAGGAAAGCCAACTGCATAGTTAAAGGTAAAAAACAGTAAACACCCAAATTAAATTAACTGACTTCTAGCGCATAAATTACTTGAGCTATTGACAAACTACTTATTTAAAAACCAATTTACTTGCTAGCTTTCCTTGAATACCTCGAAAACTTAGAAGCTTCTTCAAAACATTCTTACGTAAAAAGTAAATTAATTAGTAAATTTTTTTAGAAAAAAAAACACTTTTTATAAGAAGGTTTTTACCCAAATATCAATATTGACCCTTGATAATTTGAGAGACAATTTACATACAAACTCGTATTTAACAGCTGATATTTTATGTCTTCTTGTAGTTTTTTACTTCACTCTTTAAACCATCTTGCTAATTTCTTACCAAATCGCATACCCTTTAATTGACATAATCTCAAACAATCTTAGGTTAGGATAGTATCGCACGCTTAACAATTTACAATTTTCAGCATTGTCGTACCTTTTCCTTTGATTATCTTACTAAACTACCTGCCACTTGGAGGGCGTCATAGTACACCTTGATATACATACAGCTTTGAAATTGGTTTTAAATTAAATTCCTAGAATTCTACAAGTTTGAAATATTCTTCCGCAATGAAAAATTCACTAAAAAACATCGAATAATATTCTTTTTCAAAAAAAGTATGTCAATTATCATCTTGTTTTAGATCCAAATAAGGAAGTCTTTAAGAATTTTTATTCTAATTTCGAACTCCCTGCACAAAAAAAATGCTTAAAAATGAATGAAAATTCTATTTCAAAATGAATTTAAATCTGGTATAGATTCAATAAAACTCACGCGGCTGTGAAAAATTGCATTTTAAATAGAAACCTATGTATTTTTATGATTGTTTTTATAGGCAAAAAAAATCGAAAACAAATGTAAAAATTCTTCTTCTTTTTAAATATAAAAAGATACGAGTATTCTTAACCCAAAAATTTAACTAATTTTGGTCAAATTATAGGATTTTTTTGTCAGGTTAGGATAAAGGGCCAAAAAAAAAAATTCAGTTCTCCACGTTAAATGTTCAGTTTTTACTTTATCTTCCCATATGGGTATACTAAGTATAGGAAAATAAAGCAATTTAAATAATAATTTTTATTTCTTCATAAAGTAATTTATTTAGATCTTTAATCTTTTTGTCTTGATTGAGGACTCGGTCTCTCCAACAAAAATTTGAATTTTACCTAATATATCATCCTCTAAAAAGTTTTCTTACTTTAGGCAGAACTTTCTTCAATTTCTGTGTGAACATTGAATTTATCCATCATTAATAGGCACTGTTTTAATTAGGTCCATTGTTGTTCCTTCTTGTTATTTTGATCATATGTTTGTTTGGTACTATTTCAATTTGTTTTGCTGTGCTGTTGATTTGTTAAATAAATGTCGTTAAAAAAACAAATGTTTTTAATTTGGTAGGTAATTCTGTGGGACAAATATTTTTCGCGCCTATAAAAGAAAATCGAAAAAGATATGTTTCTCAACAGCGATTTTTTGAATGATTTTTCAAAATTATTGTCTTTAGACTTCCAAAAAATTTTTGTGTCTAGATAGGTATTATCAAAATTAAATGAAATTTTGAAAAAGTCTAAAGTCAAAAATTAAAAATATTTAAAAAAATCTTTCAAACAAAATCTTGCTAATAGGTTGAAACAAAACATAATAGCCTTAGTCAATTCTTCGGTTTTCAAACCATTTTTTTCCATAATATATGACGCAGGCACAAATTGACGACGGAACCAGTGCATTTTTGTGATCGCAGTGTTTGCGAAAACTTGGTCTTTTTAAACCGACATAAAAATGCAACCATACAAAAAAATAAATCATTTACAACAATAAAAAATGTTAAATAAGAGCAGCACGTTTTGAACAAAGTATGGTTATTTATTTATTTTACAACAATTATTAAAGAAACGATTTTAAGTGTCGTACACTGCGTACACAGTAGTTTATATTTCACAGTCCGATCAATAATGTTTAGAATATCCTGCGATTGAAGGCCTTTTCCCTGAAAAAGTTGAATGTGAGACATCAACTACTGGGAGCTCAGCAACAACTTTTTGGGGAAGAGAATATTCTGGGATTACAACACTTTTACTCGAATAGGTTAAATGTGAGACATCAACTACTGGTTGTTCAACAACAACTTTTTGGGGGACAGAATATTCTGGAATTACAACACTTTTACCCGAATAAGTTGAATGTGAGACATCAACTACTGGGTGCTCAACGACAACTTTTTGGGGAACAGAATATTCTGGGATTACAACACTTTTACCCGAATGAGTTGAATGTGAGATATCAACTACTGGGTGCTCAACAACAACTTTTTGGGGAACAGAATATTCTGGGATTACAACACTTTTACCCGAATAAGTTGAATGTGAAACATCAACTACTGGCTGCTCAACAACAACTTTTTGGGGAACAGAATTTTCTGGGATTACAACACTTTTTCCCGAATAAGTTGAATGTGAAAGACCCGTTTTATATTTTGAAATGTCAAATATCTCTCCAGCTGGATTGGAATTGGAAACTACAACAAAAGTGGGTTTACGAATTATTTCCACAACATTTTCTTCTACTACAAACTCTGGTTTAGTGACAACTTCAACAGCCTCCTGTACAATGAATTCTGGTTTAGCGATTGTTTCAATTGTCTCCTCTATGACATAATTAGGCTTTTGAACTACTACCGGCACCTCTTGTAAAACGTAGGTTGGTTTCTCAACAGTTACTGGAACATCTTCAATAAAATACTCAGGCTTTTGTATGAGTTCCGTAACATCCTGAACTAGATATTCTGGTTTTATTACGGCAACTATTTCTTCATTTACAACAAATTGCGGCTTAGGAACAGCAATAGTTTCTTCTTGAACAACGTAATGAGGACTTACAACCGTAACAGGAACTTCCTGTTCAACAAAATTTGGCTTTACTATCGTCTCCGTAACGTCCTGGATAACAAATTCAGGTTTTTGAACAATCACAGTATTTTCCTGAATGCTATATTCTGGTTTCGCTACAGGTTGTACAACATCTTGAACTACAAAATTTGGCCTTTGTACAAGTTGAACGTCCTCTTCTACTACAAAATTTGGTTTAGGCACCGCCACTTCTTGTTCTGCGACTACAAATTCTGGTTTTACTACGGTTTCTACTGTTTCTTGAACATAATAGGCTGGTTTTGTTACTGGAATCACACTTTCAACAATTTGATAATCTGGTTTTCTAATACTTACAGGGACAGGTGCTATTACAATATCAGGCTTCTGCACTATTTCAGATACAGGTTGAATAGCAAAAGTCGGTTTTTGTACAGGGACTACGGTTTCTTCAACTAAGAATGTAGGTTTAGGAATGACCTCTGTAAATTCTTCAACTTGAAATTCTGGTTTCACAATAATTTCTACATCTTCTTGTATGTCAAACTCTGGTTTCTGCACGACATTAACTTGTTCCTCTACAACGAAAGTAGGTTTTACGACCGTTCCCAAGATATCTTCCTGAATGATGAACTCAGGTTTTGATACAACCTGTGGTACTTCTTCGATTAGAAACTCAGGTTTTTGAATAACTCCCAAAACGTTTTCTTGCACAATAAATTCTGGTTTTTGAATAGTTTCTATTTGGGGTTGTAAAACAAAATTTGGTTTGGGAATGACTTCAGTTTCCAAGTTGGCCATAATGCCTGGTGTTAGAGTTGTCAATGGGTTTGATACTACAGTGGTATAGCTATCGCCAGTGTTACTAAACTGAATTGAATTTGGTTTAGGATATAAAATTCTGTCGTATGCTATGTCTCCATAACTTTTATGTCCAACAAGTTTTGGGCTACTTGTATATTGTACGTCAATTCCATTGTGACTTTTATGTCCAACAAGTTTTGGGCTACTTGTATAGTGTACGTCAATTCCATTGTGATATAATTCCGTTGGTATCGCAACTCCCTCATGGGGAGATTGATGCACAATATAGTCCACAGTGTCTGTAACTTTGATCGGGATTTGATGGGAAACGGCTGGAAAATTATCTGAACAACTTGGATGTAACGATGCAGTATGATGATGTAAGAAAGTATCAGCATATTTATGAGGATGACACATGTTGGTCTGGAGAACAGAAAATCATACTTTATGAAAATCATGTTTTAAATATAACTGTTTTCCCCGGAAAGTTAAAATATCACTAGTTTTGCACGAGCCCAGAAAAAAATATAACAATTTGTTATTTGTTGAAGACATACATAGTCTAGATAGCAATTTCTATTTAAAAACTGATTAGAATGTAAGGATTTTAAAATCATACCAGCTTCTTACAGACTGATCTCAAAAATGCTTATGGAGTTCCACTTTTACCAACATGATTTAAGGCTATGTCCAATATTTATAAAACTCAGCAGATTTGGGCTCTTGAGTTAAAACATGGTCTCATGGGGGCACATTATTTGAGTGAGGTTTACAGCTCACGGAACTACTATATCATACTATTAATTAATACAAGAACTCTTTGGATTGGTAATGGTAGTGGTGGAGCACCCGCGGCCCCTTCAAATCTTTGTCCCTGCGACCTATAATACATATATGTAGCACTTTTGTAACTTCAAAGGGACAAGTTACAAAAGTGTTACATATAGCTTAATCTAATTCCCTGAGGAAGTTTAGGATTCCCTAGGACTGATTACTTCTTTAGGGTTTAAAATCATCCTTGAGAAGTGTTTCAGTCTTTCACGAGAGGCAGCTCCGCTTTCGCAGATGATATGATCAGCTGCATCCGATGCCTTTTTACAGAGACCAAATCTAAGGGGTCTTCAGTTTTACCCATCTTGTCAAGATGATAGCTGAGGCTGCAATGACCTGAGAGAAGACCCGTGAGTATTCTCGGGTCCTCTTTAAGTCCGTGGATGAAAATACGTTACCTGGAATATACTCGCAAGAAGAGAAAGACCCAAAACCAACATTTTAAATAGATACTAGGTATTCACAGAAAGATCTTTTTGAAACAAATCAATTAGAATTGGAGTTCACTTTGAATGGTTGATACTGATCTAATTCCTAATTTCAAAATATATAGTTTTATATGAAACCAATAAACAAAGAGACCCTCCAATAGGAAATTTATCTCCAATAGGAAATTCATATTTCTTTTGTACACGAATCGTTTGGTTCAAATATCAATTTTTTGTATGAGGAAGTTTTCTTTATTGGAAAATTGAAGTAAAAAGATAAAGAAAATTTGTTATACAGGGCGAATCATTTAATCGAGCATTTCGATACCTTAGCAATCGGCAATGAAGCTGAACGTAAGCCTTAATCTCTTGAACAATCTGGGAACCTGATTGTCAAAATAACGTTCAAGGATAATGGTCTTTTCTATTTTTTTAAATAGAGCTAACATACATATGAAATCAACGTTGAAAAATCGCCACATTTAATTTTGACATAGCGTCTTTTGTCACTAAAAACGTGGCAATAAAAACAACCTTTGATGATCCAGTGGTATGTGTAATTAAATAGAAATTCCCATTGCATGTTTGTCTCTCCTTTCAGATTTTGTAAGAAGACTGATCAATTATGGACATTTTTCAAGTGGGAACAGAACCACCCGTCACGGTAAATACGTCACCATAAAAACCTTCACGTTAGAGATCTGCTAGGTTTTCACTTTTATAACATTGGCAGTTTTCTGAGGTTTTGTGCATGAGTGACAAGTGCCATATCAAATTAAACATCCCATGATGCTAATTTCATGTCTCTTTTTTTTTATGAAAACTTCAATTTGATTTCTCTCATTTTCAAAATGAAAAAAAATCAAGTCAATAGTAGACTGTAAGTAGAATTTATAGGACATGTCAAGACGTCTCCGTGGCAGAGTGCGCATCACACTCAGCTTGCACCAGAGAGGTTCAGGTTCGATCCCTGGACAAGTCGAAAATTTGAAAAAGGGTTTTTTCAAATTTTCCACTTGGTCTGGTTGTGATTGGGGGTAACTCAGCCTCCAGAGGACGATTTAGTAGCTATGGTAACAGCGACAAGTGATAGCATTATAAGGATATTGTTAAAGTGTAGCTTACGCTTAGTGATATTGGAGTGATTGTTAAGAATAGCTTGTAATGCTATGATGCCCACTAAAGTTGTAACATAATAAAACAAACAAATATACATATAGGACATTTCATGTATGAGATGAAAACAACATGATTTTTCTTAAACAAAGAAATTGACCTTAAAGGATTAATACACCGAATACACGTAGATGTCACGATTTACATGTCCCCTGAAACTTAGGTCGGAATAAATTTTGCGTATATCCATTATGGTGCGAGATATTTGGCTACTTGGAATGGATCACCTTGTATGCTGTGCTGATATTATCTTGAAGATATCTATCTAGTAGAATAGATATGATATGAAGGGAGGACATTCAACTGCACTGAGGACGTTTTTGTGAATTTACAAAACGCCATAAAACCACAAATTATTTGTGGTATGCTTTTTATGGTTTCGTATCCAAACGGAACCCTACTACCAAGTTACCACGCTTGTCACAGAACTCACTCTGAGAAACGGTAAGAGATAGCCTATTGTATTTTTCACCGATTGAAAAATCTCAGCTTAAGGTGTTAATCTCAGCAAAAAACAAAAATCCCCCTAGGTCAGAGTTCGATTACCGGCGGGGTTGACATCCATCGTGGATGTCAAATTTTATATCTTCTTCACATTTTATTACCATACATGGACTCAAACTTACGAGGCGGCCTTTCTTTTTCAATAAAAATGAATAAAATGAACACCAAAAGAATGCTTTATGCGGTTAAATTATACAGATTCAGCGAAAAATAACTTTTTACAGAAAGGAAAATATTCAGAAACTGAAAATAAATTTAATCTTACGGTTCTGACAAATAGCGTCCTTGTACATTGATGCATATTTGCAGTAGATCTTTTAAGCTACTGATAACTTTTATCAATATTTGTATCGTTTTTTTACACGGCGTACTTCATGCTTGATGAGCTGATCCAGATTATGAAATTTATCAGAATCTTTAGACTGCTAATTGACCCCGTTAGAAAGAAAAGCGACGGCAGAAGTCACGCAGAGTCCGCTTGACACAATGGGGCAGTCCCACTTTTTTCAAAAACACTTTATTTAAATGTTTTAGAACTCGCTGATTACGATAATGCTCTCAGATTTTAATTTTAGGGCCGAAATCAGTGAGAAATTTTCATTTGAAAATTAGAAAATTTGAAACGGCGTAATTTTCGCGGGTCGCCATATTTTATCGGAGTGACGTCATCAACACATAAACAAAACATTTTCATATTTATCAAAAGTCTTGTGTTAAGAAATAATAATTATTTATTATTAATCATAATATCAGTTACAAGTGATTCTAAACTAAGTATGCCTGACTATTATAAAAATTGTTTTGTGCCGAAATGCACCAACACTTCTATAAAAACACCAAGAAAATTATTCTTTCATGTACCAAAAGGGTCCAGTAGGATTTTTTTTTTTTTAAAAAAATTTACT